>OFHU01003719.1:0-191853 GCA_900245905.1 Lacerta viridis | reverse complement strand
ATCATCAGATGTGGAGAACAGGACTTAATACTGGGAAAATGGCAGCCAGGTGCGGGGGGAGAGACTGAGAGAAGCCAAAATGGATAGATTTACCCATCGTAACATGAATCAAGTCCTAGGTGATGAGGACTGACTCACAATAGCTGCCGTGCAAGTTTATGCCTTACGGTGTGGCTTTATCTCTTGTTTAGAAGAAAGAAACAGGGCACTTCATCATGCAGAATACTCAGGAGTGACAACCTTCCTCTCAGCCAGCACTTTGAAGAAGGCAGAGTGGTTAGTTTATTTTTTAATTTATTTTTTTTTAAATGTTTATTTTTAAATGTACCGATGCCTCAAAGTTTGCACATCGCTAATAATGCTTCTCAGTTGTTTCCAATTAAGATAAATGTCAACTATGCCATGGCATTGCGTTTGAACTCCATTTAGTTCGAAATAAGTGAATTGAAACAGGAAGCGGGCGGCCCTTTTGATTCTATATTAGAACCAAATGTAGCTCTTAAATCTAATTTGGTATGAATGCTAAAGTCACTATTACTTCGTGAAGCCCTTTCTGGGAATTATATATGCCATTAAGTTGTATTTGGATGGCATTGCGTTTGAACTCCATTTAGTTCGAAATAAGTGAATTGAAACAGGAAGCGGGCGGCCCTTTTGAACCAAATGTAGCTCTTAAATCTAATTTGGTATGAATGCTAAAGTCACTATTACTTCGTGAAGCCCTTTCTGGGAATTATATATGCCATTAAGTTGTATTTGTGACTCCTGCCTTTTTCTCTCAGCGAACGCCTCCAGTCCCCAGAAAACCTGCTCCTCCCCCACCCTGCCCCTCCTTTTATTCTAAAAAGCTATTAAGCCAAATTGTTTTCACCACTTTCATGTAAGGCTGCTGCTATAGTTTCCAGGTGCCAATCAAAGCACACCTTTAAAAGAAGAAGAAATATACAATATCTTGCTTGCAGAATTGCAAATGAAAAATGCAACATTATTATTATTATTATTATTATTATACTATGAAGTATATGTGTATCTCAGGTATCAACCCTAAGTGCACTCTACTTCTTCTTCTTTTATTTCCAGGGCAATGCTATATATATGGATGAATCCATGAGTGGCTAGTAGCCACAATGGCTATGTTCTACCTTCACTGTTGAAGGCAACATGCCTCTGAATGTCAGCTGCTGGGAAACAACAAGTAGAGAGTTTGCTGCTGCACTCATGCCTTGCATGTGGGCTTCCCATGAGCATCTGACCAGCCATTGTGAGCCCATGCGCTAAACCCTGTCCCCAGAGCCTACCCCGCCCCCCCCGAAATAAGACATAACTACAATGTATGGGTTTAAATTAGGCCACAACTTTATTATTGAATTTCAGGTGTAGGAACTTTGTCTTAGGCCTTGGAAGGTAGCCCTCTCAGCCCAACAGGGGCTGAGGATGCGCAGGGCAGTCAGGTGCAGTGGGAGGGGACTGTAAAGCGTGAACTCGCACAGCGTACCCTCCCACTTCGCCAAAGCCGGGAGTTTGACCTATATGCCGCTGCTCTAGGGCCAGTGACTCCCGCAATCCACCCTTTAACAGGCCCTGCAATGCCGCTGCGTGGGGGTGCATGAAGATGTCACCCCTCATCTCGAAAATAGACTATACGCAGGCATGTCCAACAGGTAGATCATGATCTACAGGTAGATCACTGGATGTCTGCGGTAGATCACTGGTAGATCATTGGGTCCCCCCAAAGCTCAACATTTTACCTCCTCCATGAAAAAACTCAACAACTTTGACCGAACCCCAAAAAAGGGGGTAGATCACTGCCAGTTTTTAACTCTGTGAGTAGATCGCAGTCTCTTGGGAGTTGGCCACCCCTGAACTATAGGATTCCGACCAGGGGGGCGTAGCAAGGGGGGGTGTAGGGGCAGGTCGCCCCATGTTCCATAATGGAGGGGGTGACATTAAGGAACAATTACTGCCCTACTAGGGCGGTTCATAAAAAACTTTTTTTAAATGCCTGCTCCAAAGGTCTTATCTTACTATACTAGGGATTATATAGCTATATATGAAATTTCATGCATATTGGTTAATATCTTGACCCTCCTCCACCAAAATAGCTGTTTACTTGGCTGTTTTCCTATGTCGTGAAGGCTGAAATTTCAGTTCAGTGGAGCACTTACTGTTCCCAACCCTAACCCTGTGGAAAGCCATCTAATTAGACTTTAATTTGATTTTGAGATGTTTTTAGGAGGTAATTTAATTATTGTTTGATTTTATACCAATGTTATGTATCTGATGTTAGCCACCCTGAGCCCGAGCCCACCCGGCCGGGAGGGGGGATATAAATAAAAAAGTTATTTTTTTTATTCCTTTGTAAGAAAATATGAAAACCATTTTTGCAGGGGGGAATCAATGGGGGTGGTGACAAGAAATTATCCTCACAACAACCCTGTGAGGTAGGGCTAAGGCAGAGAGACTGTGGTCACCCAGTAAGCTTCACGTGGCCAGGCAGGGATTTGAACCCTGGTCCTCCTCCAACGCACTAACCAGTGATTATAATCACTGAATTATGAACTACCTCCTAAACACCATATAAACCAGGCATGTCCAAAGTTCGTTTCGGGGGGCTAACCCAGCCCCTGTGGCAGTTTATTTCTTGGGGTCAAATCCTTTAAAAAGTTCAATCTTTTTAAAAAAAGCTCATCAGCTTCGCCAAAGTTGTGACGAATTGCTACGGGGAAGGCAAAACCTGCCAATGCAGGGAAATTCCTTCCCGGTTCTGAATACAGCAGCCATCTTAGGACCATAGCAGCGCCCGCTGACCTAGAAAGCAAGAAGTTAGCCTGCAAAAGAAGACCATGTTCTATTTTAGGGAGGGTTGGGTGGGTGAATCTGGAAGGAAACCAAGTGAGTCTGGGCCGAAGGGCATCAGCCTTTTTCCTGGCCCCACCCCCAGCTGGCTGCCCATTGTCCTGCCAAGATGGGGGTGGGGCGATGGCCACCCTGTAGCAAGGTGGGTGGCACCTGGCCAGGTAAGCTCGCACAGTGTCGCAAACCCTGTCCACCTCTTGGGAAGGGGTGAGCGAAAATTGTGAGAATGCTGTACTAGATGGGCTTGAAGCTGATCCGGCAGGCCTCTTTGTATGTTCTTATGCGCAGGGGAATAGCAGGGTGAGTGTGCAAGGGGGGCTGTGGCCCTTGGCACACAATTTTTGAATGCATCCCCAGTGCAGTCCAGCCTGGTGCTCCCCTCTGCCCGCCAAGGACCACACCTGGGCTCCCCCTTGTGCAGGCTGCTCAGTGCACCCCACCTTTGCTCCGATGGGGGTGGGGTTGCTCTGGTGGCGTCAACGCCGTGTGCTGGCTTGGTTGGTGTCCCCCCCATCCAGCACACAGATGCTCCCCCTCCGCCTGGCATGCACACACCTGCATGCCCCAGACACCAGCAACCAATGCTATGCCACTGCTTATGTCTACTCCCTCATGGGTTCAGTGAGACTTATGAGCATAGCAGGGGTGGGGAACCTCAGCTCTGGGTGTCAAATGCGGCCCTCCAATCCTCTTCCTTTGGTCCTCAGAATTCTCCACAGGCCACAAACTTTGCCTGGCTGTAAGGTTTCCTTTGAGCTGCAATAATGCCTCTTCCCTGCCTGGCAGGAAGACGGAGACTTGCGGTGTGTGTTGAGGAAACATCTGAAACTTGCATGGCTGGAACATAACCTGCTGTTCCAAGGTAAGAATCAAATCCTTCCCTCTCCCTGCTTTTACATCTGGCACCGCCACCACTGGCATATGGCCCTCAGAAAGCTGCACATGAGTGAATGTGGCCCTCAGGCAGAAAAACAGATTTCTCACCCCTGAAAAATTGCAGCCCGATATCCTTTCTTTCCTATTCGACACACCTCTTCCAATGCCTTGCATTTGCCAGCAGTTAAAGATGCAATCTCCCTGTTCCCCTTTAGCTTTGGGCCTCCTACCCAAGGTTCCTGCAAATACAGAAAAGAGGAGACAGGGAGAAATATTTTCTTTCAAATCACCCGGTGTGATTTGGACCTCTGTAGAAAGTTGAGTAGTTCCCATGCATGTCAGGTGCTGGTATACGGCCTGCATTATTGACATCTGTAAAACAATCCCGCAGCGATTAGTATTTCTCCTAATACAATCCCTGCTCAGCTCCTGGAATTCAGCTTGATGCAATTCAATCAGCTGCTCCAGAGAAGAAATAGCGACCTATTACGCATGCCTCCAAGATCCTCGCAAATCAATGGGCTGCGTGCTGTTTCAATCATCGCCCATCTCGCTGTGGCATGTTTATTGATGGGCCCCGCTCCTCTGTCCCTGTAGCAGCCAAGAGAGGTTGATGCTGGGCTAAAAATGACAACCCGTTCTGCTGTGTCTCATAACACACCACCTTCCATCTGGTCCAGCTTTCTTTCTTTTCTTTTTCTTTAAAAAAAAGGAGAGAACAACAATCAGATGGACAAAAAGGTTGACTGGATGCAAAGGAGGATAGGGCCCCACCTGTGACTCCAAGGCACAGAGTGGGGAATTTCTGCCGACACAGCTTTTCTCAAAAGTTCGTAAGATTTCTTAGTTTACAAAAATATGTGCATTGTCTCTTTTTTTCAAGTTGAGTTTTCTACAGATCAGTTTCATAACAGCATATAATGTGTGCCGAGGAGGGCAACCCCAAGATGTCAAGGGTCTGGAAATTAAGCCACGTGCTGAACTGTGGAGGGAATTACCGGTAGGTATGTTTATGGCTTGGACTAGATGATCCCTGGGGTGCCTCCTAACTCCAGGATGATGCTACGGTCCCATCATTCTCTCCCCTGTAAAGACAGGAGTCGCTTACCTCAAACCTCTGGGAGTTCACTTTCTTCCCTTTCTTGTTCCAGGTGACGCGGGGCTTGGGGTCTCCCCTCGCTTGGCAGACGAAGGAGGCCACCCCTCCGGAGACCCCGATCTGGTCCACAGGGTTCTTGATGAACTCGGGGGGACCTTTATGTGCAAGAGACAGAAAGGGGTGGGGGGGGAGGAGGGAGGGAGAGAATATTTCATAACTTGGAATCTTTCACAAATGGCGAATTAAAAAAAAAGAAAAGAGTCAAAATGTACGGATTTTAAAAACAAAATTTTAAGTTTTCCGCTGCTCTGCAGGGTAGGACTCGAACCCATGGCTTCCAGTTACGAGAAAGGAGATTCCGACTCAACATCAGGAAGAACTTTCTGACAGTAAGAGCTGTTAGATTGTGGACTCTCCTTCCTTGGAGGTTTAAGCAGAGGTTGGATGGCCCTCTGTCATGGATGCGTTAGTTGAGATTCCTGCATTGTAGCGGGTTGGACTAGATGACTCTTGGGGGTCCCTCCCAGCTGTACGATTCTATGAAGATTGCAGATTCCAACAGCCAAGCAACCTGAGACTGTGCCTGCAAGAAGCTAACTTAGCCTTGGCCCTCTTCATGCCTCTTCTGAGACAAGTGGGGAGGGGAGCTCGTTGCAACAGGATGGAGAGACACCCATGACTCTTCACCAGCCACACTCCTCTCTGCCTTTGATTCTGGACTTCTCTCTGCCACACACTCTCCCTGCTCACTAAACCCTGTTGCCCCTTCAGCTTCCAACACCTCCTCCTCCCAGTCTTCTCCCCCTGCCCACTCGTCGTCATCCCACCACCAACTCCCAGACCCCGAGCCTTCATCCTTTGGGGGTACCCCAGCTGGTTCCTCGCGCCATAGAAAGAAAAGCCTCCAACGAGCAGTAATAATTGCAGAAAGGGTAATTGGTGCTAGCTTGCCTTCAATAGAGACACTCTATGCTACCCGAGTTAGGAAGAGAGCAGAGGGAATTGTCGCAGATCCTTTGCATCCCGGTCATATCTGTTTGACTTACTTCCATCTGGACGTCGCTACAGGGCTTTATACACAAAAACGACTAGGCACAGGACAGTTTTTTTCCCTTGTGCCATTAAATTGTTAACTCGTAGTTGTGTAGCGGTTATGTGTGGGGTTTCTTTGCTGTGTCATTGTATTGTGAGTGGAACAGTGTTTCTATAAGGTATGTTTACATTGCAATGTAGCCGAAAAAATTCCAATTATGTTGGAAAATGTACTTGGCCAATAAATTATTCCTAATCCTATTCCATTCCTCTGCATCCAACCGCAACAGCCACACTAAGACATGACGCGTGCAAAGCGGATTTATCCACAGAAATAAATGCATGTACTGCATCGCCGTAAGAGGTGGAAGGAACATGCACATGGCTAGTTCTCGGCACCGACCAGGCATGGGAACCACTGCAACGAAGGAGACTCCCAGGTTCCGTACAGCGAGCTCCATGCTCACACCCACCTTTTCAACCTGTCACGGCAGCTCAACAACGCCCAGAAAGTGCATCCAAAGGGATGCCGAACAGGGCTGGGAGAAGGGGCGTGGCCTGGGGAGAGGGG
Organism: Lacerta viridis; assembly: GCA_900245905.1. Classification (NCBI taxonomy): domain Eukaryota; kingdom Metazoa; phylum Chordata; class Lepidosauria; order Squamata; family Lacertidae; genus Lacerta; species Lacerta viridis. The sequence goes on along the minus strand of OFHU01003719.1, from coordinate 185,419 downwards.
GCGTGGCCTGGGGAAGGTGCAGGGCCTTGGAGAGCATTCCGAGGGCCAGCTGCAGAGCCACCTGGCCCCTGGCCCTGAATTTCCCCACCCCTTAGGGACCCTTTTCCATTAGTGTCGGAATACATTTATGGGATGGCGGGGGTGGGGTGGCGTTCGCTGCAGCTGCATCACACCCAGCAGACGTGTGCGATCTGCACAATGCAACGTTTCGCAGCTGTGCAGAAATCCACTCCCTGTCCTCGAGAACGGCAGAAGGCAGCTTTATGACCAAGAGCGTTTGTGCGGGTTTGGGTTTTTTTTTGTTTTTTGTTTTTTTGGAAGGGGGAGGAAATCACCCGAGCACAGCTGTGGCTCTGCTATTTCAATATTTCAGTAAATTTTAAACTAACGAGACGGGAAGAGGCAAGGGTGGAAGTACGGAAGCGAAATAAGGAGAGAGACAGGTGCCACGCAGAGAGAAATAGTTCCTCACACCGGATCCTGTCCCAAATCCAGCTCTGGGTAACTTGCAGACGGCACCCAAACCAAGCAGAACCCCACCCCAAAACCGGCCTCACGATTTATTTTTTCTGGTGCAGAGGCCCAGTTGCACCATGCAATAGACGCATCACCGGTCCACTTTAAACAGTTATAGCGTCCCCCAAAAGTGTAAGATTATGAATTAGGGAGAGTGTGCATGAACCTAACAGCGCTGTTTAGTTAATGTTGTTAATATTGTTTTATAGATTACAAATGCCGCATCGATTTGTTAATCATATAATACGACTTTTGCTGCAGTTGTTTAGCTTATTCTAAGCTGGTGTTCCGTTAACAGCGTTTCATAGATCCATTGATCTATCCATTGTTCCACTGATTTATTTACTTTTTTCGTATGAGCATTTATTTGTGAGGCTCTATTATGTTATTCTTGTTTTATTGTTTGTAAGCCACTTTGAGGTTCATTTGAATGGGAAGATCAAAATCCTGGGAATTGTGCGGTTTGCTGTGGGCGCTGAGAGTTGATAGGGGACCCAGCCCCATTCTGCTCACAGCACTGCAATTCCCTTTTAAAATAGTTTTATCGAGACTTTTCAACATGCAGTATGTGATAAAAGGCAGCAAATCTAAATAAAAGGAAAGAAAAGGAGAGGAAAGAAGGAGGACCTTAAACCAAGACTCGTACAACAAAAAATAATAGTCGTACCTCAGGTTACGTACGCTCCGGGTTACGTACTTTTTGGGTTACAAACTCCGGTGACCCGGAAGTGCAACCTGGAGCGCGCACGATGCGCGGATGTGCAGAAGCATTCTGCGCAGTTCGCGCATGCGCAAACCGCTACTTCCAGGTTTTTCGCGCGCTTGTTCGGGTTGTGTACTTTTCGGGTTACGAACTGTAACCCGGAACCAATTACGTACGCAACCCGGAGTACCGCTGTATTTTGAATTTACTGGGCTCCATTACCTTATTATTTTTTAAAAATGAAAGAGCTAACTAAGACATCTAGCTTCTAGAGATGTAATAGAGACAATGCTTCTTTAAAACATATGTTCTTACATTGGAAATTTTTTGGCAGGCGGTAATAGAAACGATCAATGTGACTATACGGCAAAACCTTAAATTCACAGAGGAAAACATCCTTTTGAATTATATACCCAATAAAGTCATACCCCGTGTTACGGCCGCTGCAGGTTGCGTTCGGCGCGGGTTACGAATGCGCCGAACCCGGAACTACCGGAACGGGTTACTTCCGGGTTCGCCGGTTCGCGCATGCCCAGACGCGACGCTTCACGATGTGTTCTGCTCATGATGCGAACGGGGCTCCGGAACAGATCCCGTTCTCATCCAGAGGTACCAGAAGGGAAAGGTAAAGGGACCTGACCATTAGGTCCAGTCATGTCCGACTCTGGGGATGCGGCGCTCATCTCGCTTTACTGGCCAAGGGAGCCGGTGTACAGCTTCCGGGTCATGTGGCCAGCATGACTAAGCCGCTTCTGGCGAACCAGAGCAGCGCACGGAAACGCCGTTTACCTTCCCGCCGGAGCGGTACCTATTTATCTACTTGCACTTTGACGTGCTTTCGAACTGCTAGGTGGGCAGGAGCTGGGACCGAGCAACGGGAGCTCACCCCGTCATTGCGGGGATTCGAACCGCCGACCTTCCGATCGGCAAGCCCTAAGCTCAGTGGTTTAGACCACAGCGCCACCCGATAAAGGGACAATATGAATGGACTCGGCAAAAAGACCGGTATTGATGAACTGGAAAAATAAAAATGCGCCTCCTTTCAACGAATGGATAGAAGACATGTATAATTTGCGGAGAAATGTAGATTTGCCATGGACTAATTTGATGATATTTGGAAATCATTTTTATAAACGCTGCATTAGGTTAAGTTTAGGAGAAGTACAATAACCACCTTGTAAGTTTATAAGTTTTCCTTTTTTTTTTTTAACAAGGGAGAATCATAACAATTGTTATTATTTTCACATCTTATTTGACCTGGTGCACTTGTTGTTGTTGTTGTTACAATTCCCAGAGTCCCCAGAGCCTAGGTGCAGAGGAGGAGCGAGAAGGTATTTGTGGCACCCAGACTTTCTCCTGTTTTGGGGGAGCAGAAAAGGAGCTCCCCAGGCCGTCTCCATCCTTTCTCTAGCGTCTATGTATTTCCCCACCCCAACTTCAACTTCTTCCCCCGAGTTTCCTCGCCTTCCTTGATGGAAAATGTATTTTTAGCCTTGTCTCATTGCGGGGAAGATTCGCAGGTAAGTGTCCGGTGAAACAGAAGCAGCAACATTCACACAAACGCACACACACACCCCAAAAAGAAAACCAGCGGCTTCTTCCAGGCTCGGCAGTTGCAAGATACCCAAACGGCTTCTGCACCTTCCAGAGCGAACTCTGACCCGCCTGGTGCCCTCAAGCGTGTTCTGTCCCTGTCACAACACTCGACATCGCTGCCACGCGGAGCAGAGCGCGAGCCGCTGACAAAAGGTGCGCAAGCTTTGTCTTTTGATGCGCACCAAGGGCACGATCCGCTTGGATTTAACTCGGCTCCAACATGGAGAACGTTTGGAGATGCTCCATGCAGGCGAAGGGGGACACAAAACGGGGGTTGCGTGTATGCACCCCAAAGTACCGCTCCTGAAGTTACATGGGATCCTAGAATTGTAGAGCTGGAAGAGACCCCGAGGGTCATGCACAGGTGAAACTCGAAAAATTAGAATATCGTGGGAAAAGTCCATTTATGTAAGCAATTGTTTTCATTAGCTACTGGAGTTTAATATATGAGATAGACTCATGACATGCAAAGCGAGATATGTCAAGCCTTTGCTTGTTATAATTGTGATGATTATGGCGCACAGCTGATGAAAACCCCAAAGTTGAGATTGTTAATTTGGGGTTCTCATCAGCTGTACGCCATAATCATCACAATTATAACAAATAAAGGCTTGACATATCTCGCTTTGCATGTCATGAGTCTATCTCATATATTAGTTTCACCTTTTAAGTTGAATTACTGAAAGAAATGAACCTTTCGACGATATTCTAATTTTTCGAGTTTTACCTGTAGTCCCAAATCCCTGAATTGTAGGAATTGCAGCTAAAAAATCCCTGACCGGCAGCCATCCAACTTCGGTGTAAAAAACTCCACCACCTCCATCCGTTCCGCTGTTGAAGCTGTCAGAATCGGCTTTGTTGTCATCTGATGAATCCATTGGTTTGGGTCCTACCTTCTGGAGCAACAGCAGCAGAAAACAAATATCTTATAAGGGCCGTCACAAGGAAGACGGAGCAAGGCTGTTTTCCTCCTACTCCGGAAGTTAGGACACAAACCAATGGCTTCAAGAAAGGAGATTCCGACTAAACTTGCAGAAAAACTTCCTGACATATAAGAGCTGTTTTGACAGCGGAAGGTTGTGGGCTCTCCTTCCTTGGAGGTTTTTAAAGCAGAATTTGGATGGCCACCAGTCACGGGTGCTTCAGCTAAGATTCCTTCCAACCCTACGATTCCTACAATTCATCCAACCCAAGGTTGAGATCGTTAATTTGGGGTTCTCGTCAGCTGTACGCCATAATCAACACAATTATAACAAACAAAGGCTTGACATATCTCGCTTTGCATGTCATGAGTCTATCTCATATATTAGTTTCACCTTTTAAGTTGAATTACCGAAGGAAATGAACCCTTTCACGATACTCTAATTTTTCGATTTTCACCTGTAGATCCTGTTTTGCAAATCAGGAGTTTGGGTGCTTCTGAAAAGAAGCTCAAAGGCTTCTATACTAACAGGAACGTCGCCCAGACTAAACAGGGAAAGTTCTTCTGATTGCTTGCGCCCCACTTTCTTCCTTTCTGATGGTGAGAGCCATTCAACAGCGGGGAAGATGACCTCTGGGGGTGGTGGACTCACACCTTCATTGGTGGTTTTTAAGCAGAGGTTGAATGGCCGCCTCTCTGAGGTTTTGTAGCTGTGGTTCCTGCATTGCAGGGGGGTAGACTATAGGACCCTTTGGGCACCCTTCCAGTTCTAAGATTCTGGGATTCTCTTCCCCATGATCAAACCTCCACTTTTAGCAGGTCACACAGCAAACAGCCTCACCCACATTTCGAGAGGGATAAATCCATATTATCTCCATATGCCAAGGTACACAGGGCAAAATAAACCTATTCTTTTATCTGGCATGGAGGTGGCTGAAAGGGGCCTTCGACCCACGGCAGCAAAGTATTTTATTTTATTTTAAAAAAAACCACCGGTAACAAGAGAGGGCCTGTTGGATGGTGAATATATATGTGCATATCTTTAAAAGGAAATAGCGAAATAAATGTCCTATTCTTCCCGCCGCCTCTGTGCCATCTGTCATCGGCACTGGGACAAAAAGAACCCCCCCTTCACAATTCCAAGTTCTGCTGATGCAAGAAACCTGTGGGATGGGCATGCTGAAAATTTCGTGCATATCTATGTAGGCAAATGTAGATCTCTTGGGGGGGTGGGGGGGTGGGAATGCAGCCTCCCGGGATCAGAGCAGGTCAGAAGATGGGACTCTAGGGAGGTCCCAAATGCACTATGCCAGGGGTCAGCAAACTTTTTCAGCGGGGGGGGGGCGGTCCACTGTCCCACAGACCTCGTGGGGGGCCGGACTATATTTTGAATAAATAAATAAATAAATAAATGAACGAATTCCTATGCCCCACAAATAACCCAGAGATACATTTTAAATAAAAGCACACATTCTACTCATGTAAAAACACGCTGATTCTCAGACTGTCCGAGAGCCGGATTTAGAAGGCGAGTGGGCCGGATCCGGCCCCCGGGCCTTAGTCTGCTTACCCATGCACTATGCATTTAAACCAGAGCCATCCCACTTGAAACAGTCGTGGTTTTCCCCAAAGCATCCTGAGAAAACTTTGTTATGGGTGCTGACAGTTGTTAGTGGACCCCGTGGTCTCCTTAAGAGATCTGCAATTCGCATGGCTGTAATGCACCCTTAAAGAACTACACCTCCCAGGATCCTTTCGGAGAAGCCGTGTCCGCTTAAAGCAGGACGATACAGCGGCACCTTGGTTCTCAAACTTTATCTGTTCCGTTCCAAAACCAAAGCATGCTTGCCCATAGAAAGTAATGCAAAGCGCATGAATCCGTTCAAGACTTTTAAAAACAGCAGTTTTAAATGGATTTTTACTATCTAACGAGACCACTGATCCATAGAATGAAAGCAATAAACGATATACTGCAGTCACACAATCAATCAATCAATCCATCAGTAGCTGAACTGGGTTCCACACAGTCACACACACACAAAAAGAGCCGCAGAAACAAAAACGCAAAATAAATACAGTGGTACCTCAGGTTACGGACCCGATCCATTCCGGGTGCCGCTTGCACCCCAAAAAGTCCGTAACCTGAGCGGCGATATCACACATGCGCGTCATCGTGCTTCTGCGCATGCGCAAACTGCACAGAACGCTTCTGCGCATGCGGCGGAACCCGGAAGTAAACACTTCCGGGTTTGCGACATTCGCGACACAGAAAAACGCAACCCGCAGCTATCGTAACCTGAGGTATGACTGTAGCAGAAACAGACAGAGCTCAGCGTAACACTCGTAACGGAAGCGTTAACACTCAAATCGGAAGCGTAACACTCAAAACGGAGCACGTTGGGCTTCTGACAATGTTTGCAAACTGGAACGTCTACTTCTGGGTTTGCAGCGTTTGGGTTCCAAGTTGTTCAACTACCAAGCCGCTTGAGAACCAAGCTACCACTGTACCACTTTAAATGCATAGGGCAGATGGGGCCTGGTCTTATCAGAGCAATCCCGTGGAAATTAATGGACTTGAGCGAGTCCTGTCCATCAATTTCAATCAGTCTACTCTGAGCAGGACTAAATAGGACACAAATCTTATCGAGCATGTTCTGGCTTGCACTATGCACAGCTTCATGATCACTGCAGATGGGTTCCATGATCACTGCAGATGGTGACAGCAGTCACGAGATTAAAAGACGCGTGCTTCTTGGGAGGAAAGCAATGACAAACCTACACAGCATCTTAAAAAGCAGAGACATCGCCTTGCCGACAAAGGTCTGTATAGTTCAAGCTATGGTTTTCCCAGTAGTAATGTACGGAAGTGAGAGCTGGACCATAAAGAAGACTGATCGCCGAAGAATTGATGCTTTTGAATTATGGTGCTGGAGGAGACTCTTGAGAGTCCCATGGACTGCAAAAAGATCAAACTTATCCATCCTTAAAGAAATCAGCCCTGAGTGCTCACTGGAAGGGCAGATCCTGAAGTTGAGGCTCCAGTACTTTGGCCACCTCATGAGAAGAGAAGACTCCCTGGAAAAGACCCTGATGTTGGGAAAGATGGAGGGCACAAGGAGAAGGGGACGACAGAGGACGAGATGGTTGGACAGTGTTCTCGAAGCGACTGGCATGAGTTTGGCCAAACTGCGGGAGGCAGTGGAGGATAGGGGTGCCTGGCGTGCTCTGGTCCATGGGGTCACGAAGAGTCGGACACGACTGAACGACTGGACAGCAGCAAACACAGCTTCAAATTTGTGTTCTCTTTAAAGGAGAGAGAGAAAGCAAAGAGCAGGGGGTTTCTTTTGGCCCAAACAGGGTCAGTTTTGCAATCCTTGGTCTCTATGTCACAAAGAAGGGGGGCCTGTGGACCTCCAGATGTCGTGCTTTTTATTTATTCGTTGGTTTAATAAAGTAAAAGAAAATTTAAATCCACATACACCTTGTGTTATCTGGCCGCAAATGGTAATTCTGATTATTGTTCTCACGCTTGGCTTTCTTTCTTTCTCTTCTTTCTACATCTTGAATTCTATCTTTTTTATAGTAATAATAATAATAAAAAATCCAGAATCGATGATCACAACAATAAACGGGCAGGAAATTAAATTTATTACTCCTTGCAGCTGTAGGGGGGAGAAAACTGAGGAGGCGGGGGGGGGGGACCACCGGTGTCCCCTTGAGGGAAGACGTGATATATTTATAAATTACGGTATGTACTGAGAGGTGACTCCCCCCCCCCCAAGGGTGGTCTCATTTGGACAATTGTATATTGCCTTAACAGGATGAGAAATGAAAAAGTATTCTGGGCCAGAGTCCTTTCTGTTGGGGATAATTCAGACTGAAATTCCCAGGTGTAAAAAAAAAAGAGGTTTATTTATGTATGCCTCTGCTGCGGCCTGTGTTTCGTTAGCCCAAAAATGGAAAAGGAGCGAGGTGCCAACTAAAGAGGAATGGCAGCTTAAATTGACAAGACTACACGCACCTTGCAGATTTAAAGTATAGAATAAGAGAACAAGAAGAACATACGTTTAGAGAAGATTGGAAAACGTTTATTGGATATATATGGGAAACAGCTGTGTACAGCTGAAAATGCTGGCAGCATGAAGATAAAACAGCGTAAATAAGTTTTGATGGGTGTACAGGTGAAATTCAAAAAATCAAACGGAGTGGTTCCGGAGTAAGGTGGAGAAAGAGAATGGTTAGAAGGGGGATAGGGTGAACTGTATTAATGGTAAAATATAAATGGTTTAGCATGGTACGCTGAAGCCGGTGTGTCAAGATTTTCAGTTTGTTTTTTTGGAATTAGAAAAGGGATATTTTGATTTATTTTTTTTGTTATTAGCAGCAGTTTAAGAGAAAGAAGATATTTGTTATGATTTGATTCAAGAATAATATGTTAAGATATGGAATTTTGTTATTAATTATTATGAAGTTATGGTATGATTTGATTTTATTCAAGTTAAGAAGTGAGATATTATTGTAAACTAAAAAATAAGATCTTAGGAAGAATGTTTAGTTTTGATTTTTTTTAAATGAATTTAATTTTTAGAGATGTGAAGTTATTAAAGTAGAATTTGGAGTTGAAACCGAAGGAGAGAAGGCAGGGGAAGTCAATTGTTAAAGATTCAAACAAGAAGTTTTTTTTTTTTTGTATTCAAACAAGAAAAAGAATCTTTGGTATGTTTGTATTTGTTTTGATATAATTGTGGGTGGGTAGTGTCTGGGTTAATGTTGGTGTAGGTGTTGGATTATTCTTTGTTATGAAAAAATCAATAAATTCTTTATTAAAAAAAAAATCAGAATATCGTGGAAAGGTTCATCTCTTTCAGTGATTCAAGTTAAAAGGTGAAACTAATATATGAGATAGACTCATGACATGCAAAGCGAGATATGTCAAGCCTTTATTTGTTATAATTGTGATGATTATGGCGTACAGCTGATGAGAACCCCAAATTAACAATTTCAACTTTGGGGTTTTCATCAGCTGTACGCCATAATCATCACAATTATAACAAGCAAAGGCTTGACATATCTCGCTTTGCATGTCATGAGTCTATCTCATATATTAAACTCCAGTAGCTAATGAAAACAATTGCTTACATAAATGGACTTTTCCACGATATTCTAATTTTTTGAGTTTCACCTGTAATAACGGAACACTGAATGGTTTAGTTTTTTTAAAAACTATGCATGGATTTATGATATGCAAAATGAACCATGGAAAGAGAAGAAGTGATGTCACTGGTATCTTAAGCATGCAAAAACGAGTACTTTAAATTGTTAAATGGAACATTTAATTAAAAATTACATACAAAGTTCATTTAAAAATAAAATAAAATATGAAAAGGTATTCTGGACTAGTTACAGGTAGGTAGCCGTGTTGGTCTGTCATAGTCAAAATAAAATAAAATAAAAAATTCCTTCCAGTAGCACCTTAGAGACCAACTAAGTTTGTTCTTGGTATGAGCTTTCGTGTGCATGCACACTTCTTCAGATACATTGGACTAGGATTGCCAAGTCGGCAGTATCCCAGACCCTGAGATTTCAGGGCTCAAACCTGATACCTATATCTATTAGATTTATAGATATACAGATATAAAATAATGAAGGCCCAGGTTCAGCTCCCTCCACCAGGAGGGAGCCAGGCACACCTGTAGGAGTCAGGTCAGGTGCGGCAACCCTGTTTCGGATGCATCCCCATCGCTCTTTCTTCCCTTGGTGCAAAGCCAGCAAACAAGAGCAGGAAGTTTTGGGTCAGCGATAGTTTCCTGTTTCCGCCCAAGCTGGGGAGCTGCGGCAAATGTAGTCAGGATATGAGGCTACGCTTGGAAGTCAGTTCAGCTGGAACGGGAAGTTGTAGTTAAGTGTAAAACTTCCTGGTTTTGTTGGTTTGTCTGAAGAGAAGGCGTTGGGCCGTGTGCCTGAATCACTCGCTTATATCTTGCTAAGGAGACACATCCTAGAACAGGGGTCAGCAAGCAGGGGGCCGCTCCACTGTCCCTCAGACGTTGTGGGGGGCCGGACTATCTATCTATCTATCTATCTATCTATCTATCTATCTATCTATCTATCTATCTATCTTTGGGGGGGGGAATGAACGAATTCCTATGCCCCACAAATAACCCAGAGACGCATTTTAAATAAAAGCACACATTATACTCATGTAAAAACACACTGATTCCTGGACTGTCCGCGGGCCGGATTAAGAAGGTAATTGGGTCAATACGACCCGCGGACGGTCCTGGAATCAGTGCGTTTTTAATTGAGTAGAATGTGTCCTTTTATTTAAAATGCATCTCTGGGTTATTTGTGGGCCTGCCTGGTGTTTTTACATGAGTAGAATGTGTGCTTTTATTTAAATGCATCTCTGGGTTATTTGTGGGGCCTGCCTGGTGTTTTTACATGAGCAGAATGTGTCCTTTTATTTCAAATGCATCTCTGGGCTTATTTGTGGGGCCTGCCTGGTGTTTTTACATGAGCAGAATGTGTCCTTTTATTTAAAATGCATCTCTGGGTTATTTGTGGGGCCTGCCTGGTGTTTTTGCATGAGCAGAATGTGTCCTTTTATTTAAAATGCATCTCTGGGTTATTTGTGGGGCCTGCCTGGTGTTTTTGCATGAGCAGAATGTGTGCTTTTATTTAAAATGCATCTCTGGGTTATTTGTGGGGCCTGCCTGGTGTTTTTACATGAGTAGAATGTGTCCTTTTATTTAAAATGCATCTCTGGGTTATTTGTGGGGCCTGCCTGGTGTTTTTACATGAGCAGAATGTGTCCTTTTATTTAAAATGCATCTCTGGGTTATTTGTGGGGCCTGCCTGGTGTTTTGACATGAGCAGAATGTGTCCTTTTATTTAAATGCATCTCTGGGTTATTTGTGGGGCCTGCCTGGTGTTTTTACATGAGTAGAATGTGTCCTTTTATTTAAAATGCATCTCTGGGTTATTTGTGGGGCATAGGAATTTGTTCATTTTTTTTTTTCAAAATATAGTCCGGCCCCCCACAAGGTCTGAGGGACAGTGGACTGGCCCCCTGCTGAAATTTTTTTGCTGACCCCTTCCTATACTACACAAAAACAAAGCGCTCTTGAGTGATCCAGCTTGGCTCAAGAACCAAAATCTCTGCTAACAGATTCCCCCCCCCCAATCTTTCCCCCTATTTTCCTCAGCCACCCCTCCTGCCTCATATGGAACGGGGTGGGGTGGGGGTGGGAATGAGATTTATACCAGGCGACGATTCTCTGCCTTTTGTTGCATGTGGGGGAGACGCAAGGGCTCCTCACCCACCCCCCCAATGGGAAAAAAATGTGGGGGAAAACACCAAGCAGAAAATTATAATCATTTTCTTGTCAGTGTCCATCTGCCGTCAGCACATCGCCTCCTTGTCACAGAAAGTCCATTAAGAATATCCGGTGGGGAAGTACGGAGGGGGGAGAACAGACCCTCACTTTAACCATCAAGACAAGATAATTACAGGCCACAGAGACAAGAGAGAGAGTTCCTTTAACGGACTGTGCCTGTCAAGATTCCTCTCAAGTAAAAACAGAGGAAATGTCAGGAAGAAGGAACGGAACTTTCTTTTTAGGAGCGATGGCTGTTATTTTTTTTAAACGCAATTCCCCCTAGAATGTGGTTGACCTTATGAGTGGACACTCTACCACCGCAGATAGGGGGAAGGTTAGGTGATGGGGGGGGGCCGAAATCGCCCCTGTATTGCAAAATTGCACATCAAGGAGATGTTCCAGTTACAGGTAGGTAGCCGTGTTGGTCTGCCATAGTCAAAACAAAATTAATTTTTTTTAAAAAAAATCCTTCCAGTAGCAACTTATAGACCAACTAAGTTTGTTCTTGGTATGAGCTTCCGTGTGTATCTGAAGAATAAATAATAAATTATTATTAAATTATTATAAAACCATGGAGAGACCAGGTCTGAATAGAGACAATTGGATTCTTATCTCATTATACATGACAAAGCTATCTTTAGCCATCTCACCCCTTGCTTTTTCCTGTAAGACCAATTGCAGTCGTTAACAGTCGTCAACAGGTTTTCCACACCTATCAGCCAATCCCCCATTCCCACCACCCTTCTGAGTAATACCCCTCCCCACCCTCTCACTATATATAAGGGTCTGGTGACTTCTGTTTCAGTGTATCTGAAGAAGTGTGCATGCACACGAAAGCTCATACCAAGAACAAACTTAGTTGGTCTCTAAGGTGCTACTGGAAAGAATTTTTTATTTTGTTTTGATCAGAGAGATGGTCACGGATGCAGAGGAGTAGTGTGGTGGGCACCAGCTGGGGGAAGAAGGGAGTGGTCAGAGAGACAAGAGGGAGAAAACTGGGAGGAAGAGGTGTCCGAAGCGGAAGAGGTAACAGGGGTTAGTGAGCGGGGAGAGTCTGTGGCAGAGAGCAGTTCAGAATCAGAGGCTGGGAGAAGGGAGCCCAAGAGGCAGAGAGGAGTCTGGCTGGCGCAGAGACACAGGCGTCTCCCCGTCGTGTTGCGGTGAGCTCCCTTCCCAGCTGGTTTCCCAGAACCAGGTGTCAGGGTTGAGCCAGATGAGGAGGAGTGGTGGCAAGCCCCCCCTGGCGAGGCTGCACCCACGGAAGAACCTGGGGAAATGGAGGAGTTCATACCTGGAGAAGACTGGTGGCGGCACTCCTCGGAAGAGGAAGAGTCAGATGGAGAGGGGGAAAGACCAGAACAGGAGGAGGAAGAAGTCGAGCCAGAATCAGGCCCTTGTGAGGAGAGAAACCGGCAGGGCCCCTCCCCTCCTCCCTTCTCAGCTGTAGAGCGTAGAGCTGAGAGACGCAGGGAACAATTGGAGGCAGCTGCAACTCGTAAGAGACGTGGTTACAGGCCGGCTACTTAAGAAAGGCTGGCTGCTCCCTTCGCTAGCACCTGCAACTGCTGTGCTGAGTGTGTGGTTGTTCTTGCTTGTTCTGTTCCTGTGTTCCTGACTCCTGGCTTGTTGCTGACTTCAGCTTCTCCTGACCCCGTGCTGATTCCTGACTTCAGCTGGCTTCTGACTCGGACTGTTCGACCTCGGCTTATCTGACTGACTGCTGCACTTCAGCACGCCAACTTGTTGGTGCCCTAACACCAGGAGAGGCATGAAGCGGGAGGAGCAAAGAAAGACAGGCGCACAGGTGCCGTCTCCGAGTGCCTGGAAGAAGAAACCCTGGAGAGGAGGAGACATTAAGACAGCTTTGGGGAGGCGGGGGCCTTAAGTCTCGGCAACTGCTTCACGGGGGCAAGATCCGATGGAGATGAGTTGCTGCGCTTGTGAGGCCCGAGAAACTCCTGTGTAGACCCTGGTTTTGCTAATTCCAACTTGCTCTGTGTGGTTTACTGCTGGCTCGCTCCTGTCACTGCCATAGCATGGGGGCGCAGGGGGGGGCGTGTGTCCCCGGGTGCAGAATCGGGGGTAGGAACAACCAGGTGCCCCCGCAAAGATCCTGGCTCCGGCAGCGAGGGCTGGGTGAATACAGAGAGTGAAGAGCACCCTCACCTGATTGTGGTCCCCCCCCCGAGCCTGATTGAGTGTGTTGTGTTTTCTTTTCTGAGCCTCATGGAGTGTGTTACTTTCCTCGAGTGTTTATAATAAGACTTTTAAGAAATCCGCCTGTCTTCTAAAAGCAGGGAGAGGGTATTTCAACATGAACACTTGCGCTTGGTTTGAGGTTACTCTCGGAGAGCCTGGAGAACAGCAAAATTGATTTGCTAACATATGTCTGCAGTCAGGTACTTTCGGTATGAATTACCAGTTCACCCCCTCGCTTTCCTTTCTGCTGGAACGATCTTATAGCATAGCTGCTTGCAAAACGGTGTCGGCACTCTCATTACAATTAAAGCTCTTCAACACCCTCTCTCCTTTTTTGGAAAAAGGTTTATATAACTGTCTTAGGACCAAAATGTGTTGATGCCTCAAATTTCCCCAACCTATAAAAGTGAAAAGTAAAAAATTAAGAAAGAGGCGAGAACCAATGTCACCCCTGGTCCTGAATGGGGTAACTTGTGCCCCTGAAGGAACAGGTGCGCAGCCTGGGAGTCATACTGGACTCACAGCTGTCCATGGAGGCGCAGGTCAATTCTGCGTCCAGGGCAGCTGTCTACCAGCTCCATCTGGTACGCAGGCTGAGACCCTCCCTGCCTGCGCATTGTCTCGCCAGGGTGGTCCATACTCTGGTTTTTTTCCTGCTTAGACTGCTTCAATGTGCTCTACCTGGGGATACCTTTGCAGGTGACCCAGAAACGCCAACTAATCCAGAATGCGGCAGCTAGACTGGTGACTGGGTGCGGGCGCTGAGACCATATAACACCGGTCCTGAAAGAGGAAAAAAGAGTCCCCACAAGACCCCCTCGCGCCTCGGCCTCCGTTCCCTCGTCTCTTGGCCTCCGGAAGTTCCCTCAATAATGTCTCTTGGGTCCGGAAGTTCTTCAATAATGTGCTGCTGCGCCAGCGCCACCGGCGCAACTGGGGTGCCAGCACCAGCAGTGGGGTGCCAGCAGAGAAGAGGGCGGGCGGCTGAGAGGGTAGACTGGCCAGCACCGCGGCTGCATCCAGCCAGAGCCAACGTGACGCCATCACGTCCAGAGGTGGGAGGCTTGCCGCAGTGGATCACAAGGATTCATACCTGTGCGGCGGCGGCCGGCTCCAGAGGCTACTTCCTGTGCCACCAGCCCTCTGGGTGCCCCCAGGACAAAGACAGCGGGGGCCCCAGGCTGGGCAGGAAGAGTACCGTTCCCGCAGAGGGGCAGGGACCCCACGGCAACGCCCCCGCCACCAAGGGGGCTCGGAGAAGGAGCAGGGGCAAGCCACAGCAGTCGAGCTGCAGGACCAGCACGCTCTCTGCCCCCCAGCCCAGAGGAGGAGGAGGCTGTCACTTCCCAACCCACATTTTTCTGGTTTAAGGGGCCTGCAAACGTATCTCTCCTCCAAATCAAATAACACATGAGTGCTAAACTTCTAATATGCTCTGCTAGATTTCCGGAAGTGGCGCAAAAGCCCAGATGGAACGTGGAATCGGACAGCACAGAAATGAGCAGTAAGCCCACACTGTACTCCCTCGGTTTTGCGAAAATTAGCGGTTAGGGAAACGAACTGCCCTGTGAAAGCAACTTTTTAAAAAATAACATTTTTATTACATTTTGCTTTACATACATGCACAGACATTTCCCATATGTAATTCAAACTAAACCTAAAGATAAACAAATACATAAAAATACGTAATACCTAAATACCTTTCCCAGCCACCCGTTCCCCATAATTGTTATTATAAATTGTCAAACCTTAATATTCTAGTCCTTTGGACTGACTTCCATCCACCACCTCAATCTGAGTCATTTTTTTCACTTTCCTTAACTGCCTTCTTTAGATGTTTTCCATTTCTTGGTATTAACTAATTTAATTAGGATAACTGTTTTGTCTTTTTGCAAAAGTTAGTCAAACCCTAACCCCTAACCCAACCTAGATGGCTTTAAAAGGAACCTTATGGTGTCTACCATGGGTAGGCAAACTAAGACCTGGGGGCCGGATTCGGCCCAATTGCCTTCTAAATCTGGCCCGCAGACGGTCCGGGAATCAGTGTGTTTTTATATGAGTAGAATGTGTCCTTTTATTTAAAATGCATCTCTGGGTTATTTGTGGGGCCTGCCTGGTGTTTTTACATGAGTAGAATGTGTGCTTTTATTTAAAATGCATCTCTGGGTTATTTGTGGGGCATAGGAATTCATTCTTTTTTTT
This sequence comes from Lacerta viridis, assembly GCA_900245905.1. Lineage (NCBI taxonomy): Eukaryota > Metazoa > Chordata > Lepidosauria > Squamata > Lacertidae > Lacerta > Lacerta viridis. The sequence continues at coordinate 169,902 of OFHU01003719.1, read as the reverse complement.
CTTCTTCAAAATATAGTCTGGCCCCCCACAAGGTCTGAGGGACAGTGGACTGGCCCCCTGCTGAAAAAGTTTGCTGAAAAAGTTTGCTGACCCCCGGTGTCTATCAGTCTACGGATCTATCAATGTGATCTAACTATCTCTAATGATTTCTATTAATTAAGAAGAAATCCCTTCCCTCGCAATCCTCTCCTCTCCATTTCTGTCTAAGGTTTGTAAGAGACAGAAAAAGAGATAGAGAGAAGAGAGAGAGAAGTGATGGTTTCATTAATTATGCAGAAAATGCAAAAAGGAGAGAAGGGGGGGACTCACCCCCCACACCACCCAAAACCACCATCCTCTAGATGAGTTTAAAAGGAGAAAACCCTTTTAGAACGGGGAGAAATTACTCCCCAAGGCAGATGAAATTTCTCTTGCAACTTCAAAGGACAATAAATTATTCAAATAGCTCCTGCCTTTTCACTCCTGCCTTTTCACTCTCTCACCCCCCCCGCTTTCTCTCCTCTCTCCCCCCTCTTCATGATGCTATGCTCTTGAGTCAATTAAAGGGTTTTTTTGGGGTGGGGTGGGGTGCAGTTGATGCTTTAGAGTATCTTAAACTAGGCTAGTATATAAACAAAATGCATATTCATATTTCTGTGTGGAAATAAATCTCTTCCTTCTTCAACCCGCCTGCCTGCAAATGAACTTCAGTAAAAGCTCGAAAAATCTGGGCAAATAGCCCTTTTTGACGTTCCTAACTAAAGCCACGGAGAGAAAAGCGTTGGGAGAAACCACTGGGGGGAAAGCGATGACAAACCTAGATAGCATCTTAAAAAGCAGAGACACCACCTTGCCGACAAATGTATGGAAGGGAGAGCTGGACCATCAAGAAGGCTGGTCGCCGAAGAATGGATGCTTTTGAATTCTGGTGCTGGAGGAGACTCTTGAGAGTCCCATGGACTGCAAGAAGATCAAACCTATCCATTCTGAAGGAAATCAGCCCTGAGTGCTCACTGGAAGGACAGATCCTGAAGTTGAGGCTCCAGTACTTTGGCCACCTCATGAGAAGAGAAGACTCCCTGGAAAAGACCCTGATGTTGGGAAAGATGGAGGGCACAAGGAGAAGGGGACGACAGAGGATGAGATGGTTGGACAGTGTTCTCGAAGCGACTGGCATGAGTTTGGCCAAACTGTAGGAGGCAGTGGAGGACATGAGTGCCTGACGTGTTCTGGTCCATGGCGTCACGAAAAATTGGACACGACTAAACAACAACAACAACAAAAAGGTATAAGACCCCCTGACACTTAAGTCCAGTCGTGAACGACTCTGGGGTTGCAGCGCTCATCTCGCTCTATAGGCCAAGGGAGCCGGTGTTTGTCCGCAGACAGTTTTTCCGGGTCATGTGGCCAGCATGACTAAGCCGCTTCTGGCGAACCAGAGCAGCGCACGGAAACGCTGTTTACCTTCCTGCCGAAGCGGTACCTATTTATCTACTTGCACTTTTTGGCGTGCTTTCGAACTGCTAGGTGGGCAGGAGCTGGGACCGAGCAACGGGAGCTCACCCCGTCATTGCGGGGATTCGAACTGCCGACCTTCCGATCGGCAAGCCCTAGGCTCTGTGGTTTAGACCACAGCGCCACCCACGTCCCTTCTTTAAAAGACCATAGATTGTTTAATTAGCTGAAGGCCTGGGAAAAGAGGAACGTTTCAGCCTGGTGCCTAAAGATATAGAATCATAGAATTAGAGAGTTGGAAGGGACCATGAGTGTCATTAATCCAAGACCCCTGAAATGCAGGAATATGCAGCTGTCCCGTATGGGGGTTGAACCTGCAACCTCGGTGTTATCAGCACCCCGCTCCAACCGACTTGAGTGAGCCTCCCTGGGGACAGCATCCCCTCCAGACCTCTGGCAGAGACGGCAGATGAAGAAGGCCATGGATGGTGATCTCAGGGTCTGGGTCTGTTCATATATAGAGGGGAGGGGTCCTTGAGTTTTTGCAGTCCTGAACCATTTAAGGCATTGTAGGTCAAAACCAGCACTTTTGATTTGGGCCGGAAACTAATCGGCTATTGGGCCGGGATTGGCCTGATATGATCAAACCATCTTGCCCCAAATTCTGCATCGATTTCCAAACCGTCTACAGAGGCAGCCCTACATACAATGCATTGCAGGAATCTAATCCTTTCCCTCAAAGGGGCGTCGCTCCATCATTTTGGTTGTCCTTTTTCTAAACTAATTCATCTAATCTAAGCCCATCCAAGAGCCAATCTTAAAAGTTCAGAGGAATTGCGCGGCTCCACTCTGTTGCAGCCCTGTTTTTAATTCCAGCCGAAGAACCCGCCAACGGTTCCCTTCGCTCACCTTGTCCGCCCCCCCCCCCGCGCCGGTCCAATCTGATTTATTTATATAGCACTAACGGAGGAAGTGTGGGGAGACAACATGACATCACTGCGACTTGATTTAATTTGATCAAGCAGTTAAACAAGGTGACACCCGAGGTTAATTCAGTGTCCTTGGATGCAAGAGAGAGAGAGAGAGAGAGAGAAGAAATGGAGGACGATGACAAGAGGAAGAGTGCCCCAGAAACTCTCCCACGATGACAAGAGGAAGTGCCCCAAACTCTCCCACCACGACAGCATGAAATACGGGAGAAGGAACCGCCAACCAGAGACAGAAGATTTTGGGGGGAGCTTCCCCAAAACAGTAAGTGCGTGTCTGTCTGTGGGGTTTTCTATCCCCAGCCCAACCCACAGGTGAAACTTGAGAAATTAGAATATTGTGGAAAAGTCCATTTACATAAGCAATTGTTTTCATTAGCTTCTGGAGTTTAATATATGAGATAGATTCATGACATGCAAAGCGAGATATGTCAAGCCTTTGCTTGTTATAATTGTGATGATTATGGCGTACAGCTGATGAGAACCCCAAATTCACAATCTCAACTTTGGGGTTTTCATCAGCTGTACGCCATAATCATCACAATTATAACAAATAAAGGCTTGACATATCTCGCTTTGCATGTCATGAGTCTATCTCATATATTAGTTTCACCTTTTAAGTTGAATTACTGAAAGAAATGAACCTTTCCACGATATTCTAATTTTTCGAGTTTCACCTGTAGAACCAAACATCACCAGCCGGACAAGTTCACAGAAAGGTACCTTAGGGCAGAACCAGCCTGAAAGGGCTCAAGCAAGCAATTCAAGCCACATACTTAAAACAGACGTCAGGAAACCAAGGTATCATGGGGCCAGTGTTCTCCCCGTTTCCCTTTTTCAAATATGGCGTCCCTGCAAATACCCCCGAGGACAACTCTCACCCAGGTTGGCATCTCTCGTGTCTCCAGATGACTCACGTACGTGAATTCTTCCAGGACCCAGGTTGAGATGTTCTTCCCCCCCCCCAATGGAGGCAACAGTCAGGGGTCAATCCACACAAAGGAATACGGCAAGCATCCTTATACCAGGGTCAGACAGTTAATACTTTGGCCGCAATCTATTTACCCAAAGAGCAAACCTTACTGAGTTCACTGGGAGTTACTTCTGAGCAGGCTTGTAAAGGATTGTGCTGTTAAGCCCACTTTAAAAAAATGGCGAATAAATCTGGCGAGACCTGGGATGGAATCTAGGCCCTTCTGGGAGCAAAGCAGGAGCCCTACAACTGAGCAAAAGCCTCTCCCCAACATGCACATTAAGTTGCCTTCTTGGAGTGTCCTTCTTTGGAGGTCTCTTATTATTATTATTACCCAGACCTGAGGATACGTTTTAAGCAAAGAATGTGGAATCTCAGAAAACGAGCATATGATACTATAATAGATTGTGGGGTTTGGGGGTGTGTGTGCTTCACTTACTTTCAGCGGTGCAGCCCACCAGCAGCAAGTAGACGAGGTTGGCAAGGGGGAGCAGCAGCGTTAATCCAGAGGCAGGATTCATGCTGGTGGCGGGTGGAGGCCTCTGACCTCGGCCTGGCGGCCCCCCCAGTTTAGCAGAACTCACAGCGCCTCTGGTACGGTGTCAAGACCTGCGGAAGGATGGAAAGAGACGCAAGTTTAGACTGCGAAGGGTTTTCCAAGGTGACCGCTGCAGAACTGCATATGCAGCCAAGCACTCTGATCTCCAAGAGCAGGGGTCAGCAAACTATTTCAGCAGGGGGCCGCTCCACTGTCCCTCAGAGCTTGTGGGGGGCCGGAATGTATTTTGAAAAACGAATTCCTATTCCCCACAAATAACCCAGAGGTGCATTTTAAATAAAAGCACACATTCTACTCATGTAAAACACCAGGCAGGCCCCACAAATAACCCAGAGGTGCATTTTAAATAAAAGCACACATTCTACCCATGTAAAAACACACTGATTCCCGAAATGTCCGCGGAAGGCGATTGGGCCGGATCCGGCCCCCGGGCCTTAGTTTGCCTACCCATGTCCAACAGAAGATCCCCTCCGCCACGTGAAATAAGCTCACAATTAAGGCCCGAAAGGTGAGAGCCTCTCCCTTCTCTTTCCCCATGATCTACAGCCAAGAATGCACACAGTCTGCAGCCACCGGTCACTTCCAGGCTGGACTACTGCAGTGCTCCGAGCATAGGGCTGCCCTTGGACCCAGGCTGCTAACAAAAGTTGCAACCTTTCCCCACATGAGAGTTGCCCCTCTAGGGCAGCCAGGATGGCCCTGGGATTTGTGGCTTCCCATGATGACCCAACATAGAAAAATATTAAGACTCGGATGCCCTGGGAAAATCACATTTCCCAAAGCCCCTTCCAGAGACACTCAAAATGGCCGATTACATTTCCCGTCTTGCTCATGTGCAAATAAAAACAGCAACCCTCCGTACCTAATTTTGGGCTTTTCGGAACACATTAGGAGCAACCTAATGAGACAGCGAGAGAGAGAGAAAACAGCCTTAAGGGTTCCTATCGGGCACATTTTTGGCACTTTCCTTCAGCGCAACTGGAGAAGTCGCTTGCAGGCTGCTAAGTCGCCCAGCATGCGATTTTAATAGGGCACTGGGTCAGAACAGGGGGGGAAATATATATATGCTTTGGAAGATTGGAAGGCATTCAAAAAACAATTAAATATCCAAGCGGGAAAGATGTGCAGCCACTGACGGCAGCTTGGTTTGTTGTTTACACTGCATCATCAATGCAAACTTCAGTTTATGAAGACGGGAGGTCCCTGCCTGGAGGAGCTTACAATCTGAAATCATAAGGGAGGTGGGAATAAAGAGGAGAAGCATAGAATCGCAGAATAGTAGATTTGGAAGGAAGCCCAAGGGCATCTAGTCCAACCCGTGGTGCAGGAATCTCAGCCAAATTAACGCCCCCCCCCCACCCGGCAGATGGCCTTCTAACTTCTCTTTAAGAACCGCCGTGCAGAGATTTGTTTCAGGTTCTGTGGTCTTATGCTGACACCAAGGAATCCCAACCAGGGTCTGCAGAATCTTTATTTTAAAGAACCGCTGCCAGGCTGCCAATTCAGGAGAGGAAAGCACAAGAACACAGACATTAATTATTCTCTCTTTTGTGACTTCCCTGCCGAAAACATAACCCCGAGGTGAATTTGGCTTAAGGTAGGGAAGGGCCCCTAGAGCAGGCATAGGCAAGCTCTGGCCCTCCAGATGTTTTGGGACTACAATTCCCATCATCCCTGACCACTGGTCCTGTTAGCTAGGAATGGTGGGAATTGTAGTCCCAAACATCTGGAGGGCTGGAGTTTGCCTATGCCTGCCCTAGAGCAATTTAACAAAGCTGTCCACCACAGCTGCAGGCAAGCTGATCGGCTCACACCCTGCAGGTGAAGGGAAAGAGACCCAACGCAAAATTTGCGTCTCGGGCACTGGCCAATACACCCCAGCTGGTGGTTCTTCACTGCTTCCAGCAGCTACAGCAGGCGTGGGGAAGCCCTTTTCAGCCCAAGGGCCGTGTTCGGTAACTTGCCAAGGGACAAGGGCCAGGCCAGGGGTGGGCGGGGCTAGCAAAGTGGACGGGGCCAGTCAAGGGCACATCGCAGTCAGGGAAAGAGACACTCAATGCGGATATGTTGTAGGGCTGGGGAGAGGGGTGTGGCCCGGATAGAGCCCCGAGGGCCAGGCACAGAGCCTCAAAGGGCTGCATTAGGCCCTCCAGACCTAAGGTTAGAGTGGGTTTTCCCAAACTTGGGTCTCCATCTGCTTTTGGACTACAATTCCCATCATCCCTGACCACTGGTACTGCTAGCTAGGGTTGATGGGAGTTGTAGTCACAAAACAGCTGGAGAACCAAGCCTGGGGAAACCCTGGGTTAGAGTGTCAGACTAGGGGCAGGGAGGTCCGGGTTCAAATCTCTCCACTCAGCAGTGGTGCTCAGCGGTTGACTTTGGACCAGTTGCCGTCCCCTTTAGCCTGGCCTATCTCACAGGTTCGGTGTGAGGAAAAGCAGGAAGATAGCGGAAAAAACCACGTGCGTTTCCTTGAAGGAAAGGCAAGATGTGACTGTTTTAACAAAAGGGGGGGGGAGAGAGAGAGAGAGAGAGAGAGAGACTCAAAGGGATCCCGACATAACGCAGCAGGCAAAAAAAGGTGAATGCAGAAAAAACAATTTATTCCCACTTTCTCCCTTTTCAAAAGAAGCTTCCCCGTTTCAAGCTAGCTCTTCTGTTTCAAGGGTAAGCCGAAAACGCATTCATATGCATTAATTGCTCCCATCCTCATTATATACATGAGCGCTTAATAATATGCAAGGCCGAGGAATCTGTAGCATGCAAATACTTTATTATATATATATATTTTAAAAAACGATTACTGCCTCCAGAACGCATTTCCTTCAAAATTTAAGCGTCATACTTAGGCTATTCTTACCTAACCCTGCCTCCCACCCTCTTCTCCCTCTTGCTTCGTGAGGGTGGGAACCATCAAGCACAATTCGCAGGGAGAAAAGAAAGCAGCGTCACATTTTCCTCCCCAGAATCTCTTGCCCTTTAACAAGCGCTCTGTTCCTCAGCTGAAAAGCACCGCCGCCCATAATTACCGCTCCTTCATCTCTATGCACGAGCTTCTTCGGCACTCGGCTCCCGAAAAAGCACAAGCATCTCAATTTCTAAATATAAAACGAGGTCTCCTACATCTTCGGGAAATTTTTAGAAGGTTTGCCTTCCGTTTTGTTTTTCTGTTCTCAACGCCACCACATTTTCTAGATCCGACAACCTTCAGGTTGGCTCTAGAGCAGTGCTCCCCAACCTTTTCATCGCCGCGGACCGGTCAACGTTTGATAATTTTACCGCGGACCGCTGGGGGGGACGGACGTTGATTGTTTTGATTTAATAATTTTAATTTTATTTTATTTAAACATGCCTTCAAAATAAAATACAGTTAACCTCTCGCCCATGGAATGTCGCACAAACCCGAGAGAAATACACCACAGTAAATAAAAAACCTATCCATTCTCAAAGAAATCAGCCCCTGAGTGCTCACTGGAAGGGCAGATCCTGAAGTTGAGGCTCCAGTACTTTGGCCACCTCATGAGAAGAGAAGACTCCCTGGAAAAGACCCTGATGTTGGGAAAGATGGAGGGCACAAGGAGAAGGGGACGACAGAGGATGAGATGGTTGGACAGTGTTCTCGAAGCATTCTGAAGGAAATCAGCCCTGAGTGCTCACTGGAAGGACAGATCCTGAAGCTGAGGCTCCAGTACTTTGGCCACCTCATGAGAAGAGAAGACTCCCTGGAAAAGACCCTGATGTTGGGAAAGATGGAGGGCACAAGGAGAAGGGGACGACAGAGGATGAGATGGTTGGACAGTGTTCTCGAAGCGACTGGCATGAGTTTGGCCAAACTGCGGGAGGCAGTGGAGGATAGGGGTGCCTGGCGTGCTCTGGTCCATGGGGTCACGAAGAGTCGGACACGACTGAACGACTGACAACAACAAATAAAATGGAAATAATTTAATGTTCCTTGGGCGGCCCGGTACCATTTGATCCATGGACCAGTACCGGTCCGTGGCCTGGGGGGGTTGAGGACCACTGCTCTAGAGGACCTTGCCTAAATCCAGAACTGGTCCGGGTGGGCACAATGACCCAGACCCTTTTGAGTCAGCTGCTTGAGCCGGAACAAAAAGTTGGGAGGCACCAGCTCAGCGCCAACATCCCCCAGACCATCGCGGAAAGGTCAACGTTAAGTGACAAAGCCACGGCCGAAAGCCATCTACGTTTGCAGACCTGGGTCTCTTTGAAGAGTCGCAGCGTGCATACTCGGGATTTCTACTTTAGGCCAGGCAAGCCGTGTCGCCCAGCGAGGCATTTTGGACGCTGTTTCCCGTTGCCGAAACCAGCACAATTCGTGGCCAAGATCTTGAAGGGCTCTAGCACCCCCGCAGTTTTCGCTAGAGCTCGGCGGAGGAAAGTTTAAATTGCTCACAGGGGTCAAAACGTTTCGTACATACACACAGACACATACATTCCTACACACACACACAGCATCCTTATTTGCTGAGAGAGGCCGGGTGGAGAGCAAATTCTGAATCCAGCTAAGGGGAACTTACTAGCTTATCACTTAAGGTTCCATCTAGATCTCATCGCCAGGAGAACGGCTTGGATTAAAACAAAAAAAACGCCACAGGAAGCGTTTGGGGAAGGAAGCTCAAAAGGAGGAGGAAACAGAACGGATATCGGTTCAGCGCGACACGTTTAAACAATTCAGGTGTAAGATAAAATGCATTCCTGGTTTTGGAAACCGGTGTCTGCGGGCAAAGAGTTATAAGCACCCTTTTGATCAATTGTGATCAAAGCCAGCTACGTGCCATGGCTGAGAGAGAAACGGAATCCGAAAGTGTGTGTGTGTTTTATTATTTTTTTTGGTGTTTTATATTAAAAGGAGGAGGTGTCACACACAAAGGCTTCCATCTTAAAGTCCTGGGAGAAGGAGAGTGATGATCCGTTCCCACCTCTGCTTTGCAGCCGTCAAAAGAGGATGCAGAAGAAGGAAAAACGAGGAGGGGGAAGAATTCAGGATGCTAAGACTTCTCCCGGTTCTTGCAATGTTTTGCCAACGAAGCTGTCTTAGCAGGGGGAAATGGGGTGGCAGGACAGTTTTGGTCTGGGACAATTCAGAATTAAGGGCCAGGGGGTGGGGGAACCCCTATCCACAACATGTCCATTTCCAGTGGTAATCTCAAGAGATATTTTTTTGGGGGGGGGTGTTGAACTGAAATGGTGAAAACGTTTCCCCATTTAAAGCACATTCCCTTTCCACTGACTGGGCTTTGTGATGGCATCACGCCGACCGCCCTCGCTCTGATTGGGCTTCATGGTGACATCACATACAACGATAACACTCCTACTGGGCTTCATGATGACATCGTACCTATTGCTCTTGCTCTGACCGGGCTTCACGGTGACATCGTATCTCATGATTTCACTCCGATTTGGCTTCATGAGGACATTGCACCTACCGTCCTCGCTTTGACTAGGCTTCATTGTGACATCTTACCTAACACCCTCACTCTGACTGGGCTTTGCGATGACATCACACCTTACAGAATCAAAGAATGGTAGAGTTGGAAGGGATCCCAAGGCCCTGCAATGCAGGAATCTCCATGACAGATGTCCATCCAACCTCTGCTTAAAAACCTTCAGGGAAGGAGACTCCACAACCTCCCAAGGGAGCCCGTTCCAATGTCGAACGCCTCTTACTGTCTTACTGTCACTTGCCGTGACCCAACTGGCTTCATGGTGCCCTCGCGCCTTTGCCTCGACTAAGAGATTTCGGATTTGCAAGATCACACAGCCAGCGATATCCACTCTCTTTTCTTTTCTTGATTTAAAAACGTTCCAAAGCACAAATATGTGTTTTGTAAGGGCATTTAAAACAGTCATGGCTTTCTCCAAAGCATCCTCGGAACTGTAGTGGTTTTTTTATATTAAAAAAAGTCCTTTATTCACAAGCACCGGGCAAAGGCGTTTTAACAATAACGGTAGGAACCGCAGTTTGTTAAGGGTGGTGAGAGCTGTCCGGGCTGCATTACCTAACAGCTCTCAGCTGCCTTTATAAACTACAGTTCCCAGGATTCTTTGCAGAAAAAACATGGCTGCTACAGATGGGCCAGAAAATAATGCATGATTTGAAATTCTCTAAATTGAACAATGGAAATGTTTTTAGATTTAATTTTTACCTAACCCTTTCCTATGATATTTGTATAGGGGTTTAGAAAAGGTCCCCCACCCCCAATTCAGACTCGAGTGCGAAATACTGCACTTGATGGATTTATTTTATTTTTGTTAAGGAACGGTGGGATTTCTTAACCCCTCTGTATATTTCAGAAGTAGAAAAAAATAAAAATAAAAAGCCTACACACGATCTTAGCCAAAAGGCCGAGAAGCGAGTACGCACCAGGAAATGACAGGAAGTCTAATTTCACTCTTTTAATTTATGTCAGAAAATAGATAAGAAAATAAGAGACAGTAAAAATATAAACTAAGTTTAATTTTTGTAAATATATAGAATATAGGCTCCCTGTTCCCATCACCCCTGGCTGTTGGCTGTGCTGGATGAGTCCATAGGATCCAGCTGTGAACTGCTTCAGATCTAAGCCCTTCTCTTGCTTTCCGCCTTCTTTGGCTAGCTGGGGCTTCTACCGCCATCTCGCGACTGGTATGCAGTGTGGTTTAGTGGTTAGAGTGTTGGACTGGGACCTGGGAGGTTAAAGGTAAAGGGACCCCTGACCATTAGGTCCAGTCGTGTCCGACTCTGGGGTTGCGGCGTTCATCTCGCTTTACTGGCCGAGGGAGCTGGCGTACAGTTTTTCCGGGTCATGTGGCCAGCATGACTAAGCCGCTTCTGGCGAACCAGAGCAGCGCACGGAAATGCCGTTTACCTTCCCGCCGGAGCGGTACCTATTTATCTACTTGCACTTTGACGTGCTTTCGAACTGCTAGGTTGGCAGGAGCTGGGACCTGAGCAACGGGAGCTCACCCCGTTCATAGGGATTCGAACCGCCGACCTTCCTATTGGCAAGCCCTAGGTTTAGACCACAGCGCCACCCCCGTCCCATATATACCTTTAAATAAAATATACCTGGTTAAATATAAAAACCTGGAATGGTTTAAGGTAAATAAAGTTACAGGTAGGTAGCCGTGTTGGTCTGCCATAGTCAAAACAAAATACATTTTTTGCCAATTTATCTTCCTCTGTCACCCCTTCTCTCTCCTGCTCTCCCCACTTCCTCTCTGACGCCCCCCACCCCGATCTTACTCGCCACGGAGCAGCCTTCCAGAGGAGGAGCAACACTTTGAAGACGTCTCGACGGACTGACTACAGAGATCTTTTTGAAAACAGGCTGAGAATTGCAGGTTGCCCTTAAAACGACGGGAGACAGATCTGTTGCATATGTACGCTGAGAAAAACAGAGACTAAAAACACACATAAACACTCACACACAAAAAAACAAAAATAAAATAAAAAATAAAATAAAATAAAATAAATCTTTCCAGTAGCACCTTAGCGACCAACTAAGTTGGTCTCACTTAGTTGGGTCTCTAAGTTGCTACTGGAAGAAATTTTTTATATTATTTTGTTTTGAAGGGTAAATAAACTATGGGACTCAGGTCCACAGGAGGTAAGGACGGCCCCCCAACTTATCTGGGTTTAAAAAGAGGATTGGGCAAATTCACACAGGGGGTGCATATCGCCAGCAATGGCCTGTCTCCACAGCGGGAGGCAGAAATGTTTCTGAATGCAACCACAGCAGGAGGGGAGAGATGTGCTCTTGTGCTCAGGTCCTGATTGCGGGCATCTTCCGTCCTTACAATAATCTGGAAAGCAGCGACCCCTGTTTGGAAGCGAATGGGGAAGGGGGAATCTCCTTCCCCGCTTCCACACACACACACACACCCATTCCGTCTCTCTAAATCATGCCTCTTAGCTCTCTGCGGATCTACGGACATATGCCGAGCGTTTTCTCGCAGGCATCATTTTGATGTATCCGAACAATATTATGTTTCCGAGGGACAGCTGAGCCATGGAGGATTAATGCCTCGCGACGTGTGTCCAGCGCTCCTTCAACAGAAGCCGCTCTTCTGATATGATATCTTATGATTCCATTAAGGGTTTCGCGGGCGGGATAATCCGGCAGACCGGGGACTCTTGGCTTGCCAAGCTCTCCTCTGTGTCGTCCCCCCCCCAAAAAACACAAAATGACATGGAGCCTCTGTGTGACTTGTAAGACAAACAGTGGCCAAATACCCATAAGAACCTAGGTATCCAGGTACACTGCCACTGGATGGGGAGGTTCCATAAAAACACACAAAAAAGAGCCTGGCTCCTGGATCAGGCCGCTGACCCATCCAAGTCCAGCATCCTGTTCTCACAGTGACCAACCAAATGCCTGTGGGAAACCGGCAAGCAGGATCCGACCACAAGAGCCCTCTCCCCTCCTGTGGTTTGCAGCAATTGGTATTCAGAGTGCATAGCCATCATGGCTATTAGCTGCCGATAAGACTTATCCTCCATCCATTTCTCGAATCCTCCTTTAAAGCTATTCAAGTTTCCGGCAGGGGCCGGTTTCCTGTGGCATTGAGTTCCGCAGTTGCTGCGTGAAGAAACGTTATCAGCATCCACACTGACTGCCTCTCTTTCCATATGAACCTGCCCGGACCCTGAGATCAACCCGAGGCCCTTCTTTGTATGCCTCCTCCACGAGAGGCCCGGAGGGCGGCAAACGTGAGAACAGGGCCTTTTCTGCAGTGGCTCCCCGTCTGTGAGATGGCTCTCGCCAGGGAAGTTCCCCTGGCGCCTTCATTATACGCCTTGAAGTGCCAAGCGAAAACGTTCCTCTTCAACCAGGCCCTGGGGACACCCGATGCCCTTTTAAAATGTGTTGTGGAAGTGGGGGGGGGGGAGAGATATTCTTGCTTGTGTTTTTATATTGAAATTTTGTGGTGAGCTGCCCTGAGATCTATGGGTATAGGGTGGTATAGAAATTTAATATACCAGCCGTAAACAGGTGACCCAGACAAAAGCCTTCGATATGCACTGAATTGAAGGCTTTTTAATAGAGTTTTCCTTCAATGCTCTACTGTATGATGACATTACCAAGAAACAATTAAGATCTGTCTGCTTCTCTCTCTCTCCAAATTTCAGCAGAACCGGATTCGAAGGCGACTGCCGAATGGGAGTAGGAAACGGTTGCTCATCAGACTTCATTATGGGGACAGCTTGCGCTGGATACCACAAGAGGACACAGATGACCTCTCAGCAGCCCGTCTCTCGCCCAGGGAAGGGGACTTTCCTTTTAACAGCCTGCCGTCCTTCCAAGGTGGCAATGAGCCAGTTGGGAAGGAGGCCAGGCCGGCGGGGTCTCTCCCCGGGCTTCGCACGCAAGCCGCCATCTTGTCCACAGGAGCTGCTGCTCCTTCCCGTTGTGTTTCTCTCACAACATCAGGGCAAAACGTGGAGGGCGGCGATTCCTTGCACTTCGGCGGAGGAGCAACTCGCAAGGCTTTGGGGCAGGAGGCAGGGAGGCCGCAAAATTCTGGACCAGCCACAGGGCTTAAAACCCACCCATCGTGTGGCTTGCTGGTTTAAGGGTTGGTGATATCATACGATTCTATGAGGACAATGGACCAGGCACTCCGGCATCCTGTTCTCACAGTAGCTAACTCTACGAAATCAGTACAACTCTATGAAATCCGAGCACAAGAGCCTTCTCCAATCCTGAGGTTTCCAGCAACCGGTGTTCAGAAACATCACTGCCTCTGACTGCAGAGGCAGAACACAGCCATTTCGGCTATTAGCAGCCACGGATAAAAGAAGTCAAGTGTCCAGATCAAGGGAAGTCATAAAGGTAAAGGGACCCCTGACCGTTAGGTCCAGTCGCGGACGACTCTGGGGTTGCGGCGCTCATCTCGCTTTACTGGCCGAGGGAGCCGGCGTACAGCTTCCGGGTCATGTGGCCAGCATGACTAAGCCGCTTCTGGCGAACCAGAGCAGCGCACGGAAACGCCGTTTACCTTCCCGCCAGAGTGGTACCTATTTATCTACTTGCACTTTGACGTGCTTTCGAACTGCTAGGTGGCAGGAGCTGGGACCGAGCAACGGGAGCTCACCCGTCGTGGGGATTCGAACCGCCGACCTTCTGATTGGCAAGCCCTAGGCTCTGTGGTTTAACCCACAGCGCCACCCACGCCATGTTGTTGTTGTTCAGTCATTCAGCCATCTTTCACTGCCTCCCGCAGTTTGGCCAAACACATGCTAGTCGCTTCGAGAACACTGTCCAACCATCTCATCCTCTGTCGTCCCCTTCTCTATTCTGCCTTGGTCAGACCACACCTGGAATATAGTGGACATCACAATTTAAGAAGGATATTCATAAAATTGGAAGGGACCCAGAGGGTCATCTAGTCCGTACGGGCAGTTGTCCCATACTGGGATCAAACAAAGCCTTGTTAGGAAGGTTTGAAGGAGCTAAGAGAAGATATGAAAGGCATCTTCAAATATATTAATGGCTGTCACATGGAAGACGGAGCAAGCTTGCTTTCTGCTGCTCCGGAGGGGAGGACTTGAACCAAGGGCTTCACATTATGAGAAAGGAGATTCCGACTAAACATACGGAAAAAAACTTTTGGACACTTAAGATTCCTGCATAGCAGGATGTTAGACCAGAAGTCTAGGGGAGCCTTCCAACTCAGCAATTCTACGGTTCTATGATGCTATATACATAGACAGAATCGGCCAGGCACAAGAATAGGTTTTTTTCACTTGTGCCATTAAATTGTTAAATTGGAAGTTGTATAGCTGTTGTTGTTCAGTCGTTCAGTTCGTGTCCGACTCTTCGTGACCCCATGGACCAGAGCACGCCAGGCACGCCTATCCTCCACTGCCTCCCGCAGTTTGGCCAAACTCATGCCAGTTGCTTCGAGAACACTGTCCAACCATCTCGTCCTCTGTCGTCCCCTTCTCCTTGTGCCCTCCATCTTTCCCAACATCAGGGTCTTTTCCAGGGAGTCTTCTCTTCTCATGAGGTGGCCAAAGTACTGGAGCCTCAACTTCAGGATCTGTCCTTCCAGTGAGCACTCAGGGCTGATTTCTTTAAGGATGGATAAGTTTGATCTTCTTGCAGTCCATGGGACTCTCAAGAGTCTCCTCCAGCACCATAATTCAAAAGCATCAATTCTTCGGCGATCAGTCTTCTTTATGGTCCAGCTCTCACTTCCATACATTACTACTGGGAAAACCATAGCTTTAACTATACGGACCTTTGTCGGCAAGGTGATGTCTCTGCTTTTTAAGATGCTGTCTAGGTTTGTCATTGCTTTTCCTCCCAAGAAGCAGGCATCTTCTAATTTCGTGACTGCTGTCACCATCTGCAGTGATCATGGAGCCCAAGTGATCATTGTATAGCTTAAGGGGAGGTAAATTATGGGTGGGGTTTCTTTGCTTCTTTGTATTGGGAGAGGAACAGTGTCTGTATGTTTACATTGCAATGTAGCCGAAACAAATTCCAAGTATGTTGGAAAATGTACTTGGCCAATAATAAATTATTCCTATTCCTATAACCTTGTCCCTCGTGCATATGCCTGATCCACAGCAGCTACGTGAAAGGAACAGCGCTCTCTGAGCAACTCTTAGCACCCTTAACCAACCACAGCAAGTCATGGCTGTTCAATGGGGCATCCTGGCGCTTTAAGTGAATGGTGCCAACATGGCCATAAATTCCCCACTGATACATTGCCAAAGAAGCTGTGAGGAATGCAGAGGGACAAGCAATATTTTCAGGAGTCGGCCCTGGTGTTTTGGGGGCAGAGGCAGGACTTCAGCGGGTGGCGCTGTGGTCCAAACCACCGAGCCTCTTGGGCTTGTCAATCAGAAGGTCGGCGGTTCGAATCCCCGCGACACGGTGAGCTCCCGTTGCTCCGTCCCAGCTCCTGCCAACCTAGCAGTTCGAAAGCACGCCAGCTGCAAGTAGATAAATAGGTACCGCTGCGGCGGGAAGGGAAACGGCTTTTCCACGCGTTGCTCTGGTTTCCATCACGGTGTCCTGCTGCGCCAGAAGCGGCTTAGTCCTGCTGGCCACATGACCCGGAAAGCTGTCTGCGGACAAACACCGGCTCCCTCGGCCTGAAAGCGAGATGAGTGCCACAACCCCATAGTCACCCTTGACTGGACTTAACCATCCAGGGGTCCTTTACCTTTTTAATATGGTGTGTAAGAAATGGACGTTCATTGCAAGGTGAGAACCACAGGGGGAGAACCCAGAACTGCTATCCCCACAAGAAGAAGAAGAAGAGTTTGGATTTGATATCCCGCTTTATCACTACCCGAAGGAGTCTCAAAGCGGCTAACATTCTCCTTTCCCTTCCTCCCCCACAACAAACACTCTGTGAGGTGAGTGGGGCTGAGAGACTTCAGAGAAGTGTGACTAGCCCAAGGTCACCCAGCAGCTGCATGTGGAGGAGTGGAGACGCGAACCCGGTTCACCAGATTGCAAGTCCACCGCTCTTAACCACTACACCACACTGGCACCCCACAAGTCTGGCCTCTTTGTGTTACACCTGTTGTTCTCCTAATGAAGACCTCCAATTCCTTTAAAACGTTAATTACCAGCGATGGCAGCAGCAGGGAGAGTTGCAACCTGTTCCCAGCACGCTTTGTTGATCTCAGAGACTTAATTTAGCTGGTGTTTGTGTGTATGGAGAGGAGGAGATCACCGGAAGGCCCATTTCTCATCATTAGCAGCACAAGACAAGAGGCTCTGCCTCAACTGTACCTGCGTAAAGTGGAATGCAAGTGTCTGATTGAGGTCTTTGGAGCCCGCAAACGCATCCTTTTAGGAAAGGCGTTTGCCGCATTTTTCGCTCCATAAGACGCACCTTTTTCCTCCTAAAAAGTAAGGGGAAATGTCTGTGCGTCTTATGGAACGAATGCGTGGCCCCTGGAGCCGAATTGCCATGGGGCCAAAAGCAGATCGTGCTCTTTGTTTTACAAAGAGAGAAGGGGGTGTTGAAAGGAAGCCGCTGAACAGCTGTTCAGCAAGTGATGGGGAGAGAGATAAGGCTCCCTTTCCAGCCCCGCCCCCTTGCCCAGGCCTCCATTGTTGAATGCAGAGGGAGGCTGTTTGTTTCCCCAGCGACATGTGACTGGCTGATTAGATTATCTGTCTGGAAACTGTAGAAATGGCTGTAGGACTAGAAGCTGCAGAACTGTGAGTTGGACCCCATAAAAACGGGGCTTTTCCTCTTTGCAAAAAAGCTGCACCACTTTCAGCTGATCCTCAAAAAAGCAGGGCTTTTCCCTTTGCAAAAAAAGCTGCACCACTTTCAGCTGATCCTCAAAAAAAACAGGGCTTTCCCCTTTCCTCCTCTAAAAACTAGGTGCGTCTTATGGAGTGAAAAATACGGTGTGTATATACAGTGGTACAGACACTTCAGGTTACAGACTCTTCAGGTTACAGACTCCGCTAACCCAGAAATAGTACCTGGGGTTAAGAACTTTGGGATGAGAACAGAAATCGCACACTGGTGGCGCGGCGGCAGCGGGAGGCCCCATTAGCTAAAGTGGTGCTTCAGGTTAAGAACAGTTTCAGGTTAGTTAAAAAAAAGTGTTGAAAAACACATTTAAGAAGAAACCAGAAGCCTTTTTACTGGGCATCCTAGGCCAGGATATTTGTAGAAGTGACAGAAACCTATTTTTGTATGCCACAACAGCAGCTAGAGTTTTCATAGCTAAGAACTGGAAGACAGAAGAACTACCGGCGATAGAAGAACGGCAGATGAAAATGATGGACTATATGGAGCTCGCGGAAATGACCGGGAAACTCCGTGACCAGAGGGACGACGCAGTGGAAGAAGAATGGAAGAATTTTAAACTGTATTTTAAAAAATCATTGTATGATTGAAGGTTAGATACAACTTGAGAATAAGTTAGGCTGTGGAATAGAAGATATCTGAGTAAGATAGAAGATGATAAGGATTAAGATAAGATATAAGATTAATTATTTAAGGCAATGGTATAATATAGACTAAGAGATGTAAGATATTAATGATTTTTGTTATTAGAGAATAGATTAGAATTGTTGAGAATTTAGGAAGTTACGAAAAGGTATTTAAAAGGGACGCAGGAGGAGGAGGAGGCAGGAAGTCCCATTACAATGTGAGGAAGTAACATTAGTCTTAAGAAATATTTATGTTGTCATGTTTTGTTTCTTTATTTGTAGAATGTGTAGTTGTGTTATTTGTACGTGTGAAGAAAATTTCTCTTAATAAATATTATTTAAAAAAAGAAAAAAGAAAAAGAACAGTTTCAGGTTAAGAACGGACCTCCAGAACGAATTAAGTTCTTGACCCGAGGTACCACTGCAAACATGGAGAACCTCAGAATTAGGGCCCAAATGTGGCCCTCGAGAGCTTCTCTATCAGGCCCCCCGAACTCTCCCTAAGCCACACCCACCCCCAGGCCACGCCCATTTAGCTTTTGCCCCGGTCCCTCTTTGCAACGCAACCAGAGCGTCTTGGCACAGATGCCACACGGCTTCAGAGGCCGTGCCACGCAAAGCAGATGGCGGAGGACGAAGCCAGCAGGAAAAATTGCAAACAGAAATTCCCCCGGTGCCTAGCAGAGGCAGCAGCGACGCAGAAAACGCAACCTGGGTTGCTAAAAATCCCTGCCGTAAAAGGGGCATTACCCTGTTCGCACAGCGGTTTAGCACGTCTAAGGTTATGAAGCCCCCAAATTGCCGCGAAACTTCCTCAAAGGGGCTACGCGGCTCCAATCCTTTGATCCGTTTTTTTTTTTATCTTTCGGCTGAACGGTGTGTCTGTTTTGAAGGTCTGGTTTGTGATTGTATCTCTCGATATCTTTGCAAGGGGAGAAAACGCCATCGCGCTGCAGGATGAAGGAGCTTCGAGGGGATGGGAGGTGTTGGCGAACGGGTGGCGGGCAGCTGGGGTTGTTACTTTAAAAATGTGTGTTTTATAATACGCCCCGCAACCCTTGGGTCTTTTTTTCAAAGGGATAAAACAAGGGGAAGCAGCTCTGCTGGTCTGCGGCTCTCTGTTCCCGCTAGAAGGGAAAGCAGGAGGACACAATGGCAGCAGCAGGAAAGGGAAAATTTAAAAAGAGGCTGAGGTGGGGGGAGAGAGAGCACAAAACACCCCCACCCCCCAAAAGGCCTGCAAGGCTGTATTATTGAGAAAATTAAGGTTGGAAAGATGGTAAAAAGGAGGTTAATTCTGATGAATATTAAAGTTTCTAATAATGAATTTGGAAGATGTATTGCAATGAAAATTCAGTAAATTGGGATTTGCGGAAGTCGTGTTATGAAGTGAGGAAAGAAAGATATGACTATAAAAAGTTTATATGTGTGTTAGTGTACTCGGTTATGCATTTTTAACTTTGTTACTGTAAGTATGTTTTAACTGTTTTGATTTGTCGAAAATGAATATATATTTAAAAGGCCTGCAAGGGTAAACAGCAACAATCAGAGCTCAAGCCAGATTTCTGAATAAATGTTGGTTTTGACGGAAGTCAGGATGAAGGCGAATGACGTGGGCTTGGAGCTGGGGAGGTTCCGTAGCCCAGTGGAGATGCCAGGGATCGATCCTGTGACGTCGTTCATCAGGGGTTTGGAAACGTTTTGGCCCAGCGGGCCACCCACCCACCTGTGCCATGGGCCAATGATGCCAGCCGGCCAGCCGGTTTGCAGGAAATAGGCTCATCAACCAAACTGGACCCAAACACACCGGCAGGCCAGTCTGAAAGTTTTATAGGCAAGGCAGATGGGCGCTACTAACTTCCCCTAAAGTTAAAGATTCTAGTCCTCGTGGTGCTGAGTAAACTGGTGAATGGAAGAATAAACAGTTTTTTAAAAATTATTGTTTTTTTTTTTACACTGCCCTTCATCTGCAGATCTCAGGGCAGTTCACAACTGAAAAATACTTCCCTAAGATGCAGAGTCAGAACATTGCTTTCTGCGATTTCAGGCATTCCCATACTCTCCCAACACCTTTGAGAACAGAATCACAGAATTGTAGAGTTGGAAGGGACCCCCCGGTGGTCATCTAGTCCAACCCCCTGCAATGCGGGAATTTCAGCACCTCCAATTTGAAACCGGAACGGACCCTGCTTAGCTTTGCGCAAATGTGCTCACAGTTTTATGGCCTCACCACCAGGAGACTGGGCACAAATGTGAGATATGGAGAAATAAGTAGACGGGCACATTCAGAGGCAAACGAAAATGTCACAAGTCGCGTCCTCTTTAAGGCCTGCCTGGGTCAGGGGCCTCACATGAGTGAATGCTCTCCCACAAAACACAAGGAAGCTGGAGGCCTCCGTGTGGTGCAGCAATAAAACTGATGGCACTTTTGCAAAGCTAAACAAGGCCTGCTAGGGTTTCAAATTGGAGGGGGGGTTGAGTGTTGAAATTCCCGCATTGTAGTGGATTGGGCCAATGCGATGATTCTATGATTCTAAAATCCCTTCGCATGGGGGTGGAGGGCGGGGAGAGAACTTGCGTGTTGTCAACCTTGATGGCAGAAAGTGAGGAGGAATTGAAGAACCTTTTAATGAGGGTGAAAGAGGAAAGCACAAAATATGGTCTGAAGCTCAACATCAAAAAAAACTAAGATCATGGCCACTGGTCCCATCACCTCCTGGCAAATAGAAGGGGAAGAAATGGAGGCAGTGAGAGATTTTCACTTTCTTGGGCTCCATGATCACTGCAGATGGTGACAGCAGTCACGAAATTAAAAGACGCCTGCTTCTTGGGAGAAAAGCAATGACAAACCTAGACAGCATCTTAAAAAGCAGAGACATCACCTTGCCAACAAAGGTCCGTATAGTTAAAGCTATGGTTTTCCCAGTAGTAATGTACGGAAGTGAGAGCTGGACCATAAAGAAGGCCGAAGAATTGATGCTTTTGAATTATGGTGCTGGAGGAGACTCTTGAGAGTCCCATGGACTGCAAGAAGATCAAACCTATCCATTCTGAAGGAAATCAGCCCTGAGTGCTCACTGGAAGGACAGATCCTGAAGTTGAGGCTCCAGTACTTTGGCCACCTCATGAGAAGAGAAGACTCCCTGGAAAAGACCCTGATGTTGGGAAAGATGGAGGGCACAAGGAGAAGGGGACGACAGAGGACGAGATGGTTGGACAGTGTTCTCGAAGCTACTAACATGAGTTTGGCCAAACTGCGGGAGGCAGTGAAGGATAGGCGTGCCTGGCGTGCTCTGGTCCATGGGGTCACGAAGAGTCGGACACGACTGAACGACTGAACAACAACCACCTGACATGTTATCTTGCAGTCTGAAGAGCTTGAAGGGATTAAGGATGCCACTTCACCAGCAGCTAGGTCAAAGGAGAGTCGATGCTTCAGAGCAGGGGTCGGCAACCTAAGGCCCATGGGCCACAAGCCGTCCACGGGGGTCGTTTAACCGGCCCACGAGCCGCCCCCGAACCGAGACACCCGCTTACGCGGCACTAAACCGTCGCAGCGCGGCACGGGGACTCACTTCTGCAGTGCCGGACATCGCGTCTGCGCAAACACTGGAAATCGCGGGCACGTGGGCGCGATCCAGCCCACAGAGGGTTCTCCGCTGGAGTGAAGCAGCCCAGGCGAGGTAAACCTTTCCGCCCCCCGGCTTTAAAGCATAGGTTGGCAAACTAAGGCCCGGGGGCCGGCTCAGGCCCAATTGACTTCTGGATCCGGCCCGCGGACGGTCCAGGAATCGCCACGTGGAATAGCATGGGGATTCTGATTATTTTCCACACACATACACACACACACACATGGCGGTGCCTCCTCCCTCCCTCCTCCTGGCTTCTCCCTGCCCTGCCTAGAGGGGGAAGGGGGCTGGGCTTTGTTGAGCCAGCCGTTTCGCGCTGCTCATCGCCCCGCCGCCAGCTCCTGCCGCTCGCAAGGCACAGGTAAGCAGTCACTGAGGCTTGTCCGGTGTTGTGGAGAAGGGAGGGGAGAGTTGTGGGGAGGGGGTTTTTCAAAACATAGTCCGGCTCCCCACAAGGTCTGAGAGACAGTGGACAGGCCCCCTGCGGAAAAAGTTTGCTGACCCCTGCTTTAAAGGTAAAGGGACCCCTGACCATCAGGTCCAGTCGTGTCCGACTCTGGGGTTGTGGCGCTCATCTCGCTCTATAGGCCGAGGGAGCCGGCGTTTGTCCGCAGACAGCTTCCGGGTCATGTGGCCAGCATGACAAAGCCGCTTCTGGCGAACCAGAGCAGCGCACGGAAACGCCGTTTACCTTCCCGCCGGAGCGGTACCTATTTATCTACTTGCACTTTGACGTGCTTTCGAACTGCTAGGTGGGCAGGAGCAGGGACCGAGCAACGGGAGCTCACCCCGTGGCAGGGATTCGAACCGCCAACCTTCTGATCGGCAAGCCCTAGGCTCTGTAGTTTAACCCACAGCGCCACCTGGGTCCCTGTGGACCCCTGCTTTAGAGTAGGGCTAATGGGGGGGGGCAGAAGTTATGGGGGGGTACACCCACATTTCCAAGAGGCGAGAACATCCCAACATCTTGCCGTGATCTCTGGCAGACTGTGAGTGGGAGCCCTGTCCCCAGGATTTCGCGAGCGCCGCTATTTTTTGACAAGTTTAGCACCTCACTGCCTACCTGGGAACAGTTAGCAAGAACGAACGGCAGCACGGGGGGGGGGGGAAGTTCGCATTCCAAGTTTAGCATTGCCAAATTGCTATGACGACAGCATCTTGCATGCTTTACGTGCGGGGACCGGATCACGGCACTCGCGAACAGACGCAAAACACACAACCCCACAAGTACAAAAATTACTGACGCAACAAGAAATGGAAACCTCACTTTCTCCCCCCCCCCAGGTCCTTGCATCCAACTAAGACCACACCAATAGGTTTAAAACAGTTTCTGAAGTTCCCCAGGGGCCAGGCACGTTTTGCGACAGGGTCCGCTTGCAACCCCATGGAGATCTCTGGATGCCCAGGCTGGCAACAGACACCTCCACCTGGTTGGCCCCTCCAGCTTCCTTAAGAGTTTTTTTTTACCGCATTTATCTCCCACTTTTTTTCTCGAAGGGGAACATGGTTCGCCCCCCTCCTCAGTTAATCCCTACAATGACCCCGTTGGGAAGGTTAGGAGGCTGCAACTAACTCCAAGGTTCGCCCAGTGAGATTCATGACGGAGTGGGGATTCGAACCCTGGTCTCCCAGGTCTCACCACTACACCACCCTGCCTTCCTAGAGTGCTTCTGCTATTGGGCAGCTCTGTAAACTAAGCAGGTCAATGAAAACAAAATAAAATAAAAAATCCCTTCCAGTAGCATCTTAAGAGACCAACTAAGTTTCGTGTGAATGCTTTTGTGTGTATCTGAAGAAGTGTGCATGCACACGAAAACTCATACCAAGAAACAAACTTAGTTGGTCTCTAAGGTGCTACTGGAAGGAATTTTTTATTTTATTTTGTTTTGACTATGGCAGACCAACACGGCTACCTACCTGTAACTAGGTCAATGAAGATAGGGAAAACCAAATGTCATTTAGAGAAGGATCTGGAATATTTCACCGGAAGCTTGAAATTGTTTTATTTTGGGTGTTTCGGTGTGTGTTGTCACCCGCTTTGAGATTTATTTTCATTCTATTTTATTTTGAAATATAAAGGGGTGTAGAAAAAATGAAATGAATAATGAAGAATAATACTGAATTCCACCACAAAAAGGGCAAATAGACATTCTGTTGGGGTGACCCAGGACTGAGACGTCGTTTGGCAATTACCGTATTTTCCGGCGTATAGGACGGCCCCCCAACTTTTCCAGTTAAAATACAGAGTTTGAGATATACTCGACCGCAGATTCTCCACCCGGCGTATAAGACGGCCCCCGACTTTCGAGAAGATTTTCATGGGTTAAAAAGTTGTCTTATACGCCAGAATATACAGTAGCTTATATATCTGAGTTTCAAAGCACTTTGAACCAATAATCCTGAGAACTGTGGTTTGCCAAGGGTGCTGGGAGTTGCTAGGAGACCCCCCTCACACAGCCTCAATTCCCACAGCGGTTTAGTAACCAATCCCTCTTCAAAGTCAACTCAGGAGTGGGAAAAAGAGAATTAATCAGAGAGATTTCTCCATGCCATGCATCCCCTCTTAGTTGCCTTTTCTCTAAACTAAAAAGTCCCCAACTGTGTGACTTTCCCTTGTAGGGGAGATTTGTATAATGGCATTACGATATTGGCAGCTCAATTTTCAATCCCTTTCCTAACGAACCCTAGGCCATACAATCACAGAACCGTAGCGTCGGGAGGGACTCCCAAGGGTCATCTAGTCCAACCCCGGGCAACGCAGGGATCTCAGCTCAAGCATCCGAGACGGATGGGCATCCAACCTCTGCTTCAAAACCTCCAAGGAAGGAGAGTCCACCACCATCCGAGGGAGTTATCTCCAGTGGCAAATGGCTCTTGCCCTTGGAAGGTTCTTCCCAAAATCTCCTTTCTTGTAAATTGAAGCCATTGGTTTGGGTCCTTTGATGGATTTAAAAGAGCACCAGGCATACTCATGAGGGACAAGGTTATAGCATCATAAGGTAAAGGTACCCCTGACCATCAGGTCCAGTCGTGTCCGACTCTGGGGTTGCGGCGCTCATCTCGCTTTACTGGCCGAGGGAGCCGGCGTACAGCTTCCGGGTCATGTGGCCAGCATGACAAAGCCGCTTCTGGCGAACCAGAGCAGCGCACGGAAACGCTGTTTACCTTCCCGCTGGAGTGGTACCTATTTATCTACTTGCACTTTGACGTGCTTTCGAACTGCTAGGTTGGCAGGAGCAGGGACCGAGCAACGGGAGCTCACCCCGTCTGCGGGGATTCGAACCGCCGACCTTCTGATCGGCAAGCCCTAGGCTCTGTGGTTTGGTTTAGACCACAGCTCCACCCGCGTCCCCCTACAGCAGGCATGTCCAACAGGTAGATCGTGATCTACTGGTAGATCACTGGACGTCTGTGGTAGATCACTGGTAGATCATTGGCTCCCCCAAAGAAGCTGAACAACTGTGGCTCCCCTAAAAAAAGCTCAACATTTTACCTCCTCCCCGAAAAAACTAAACAACATTGACCTGACCCTGATACAAAGTTTGAAAATATCTCATCCACTCCTGTGGTTCGACCGTGCATATGGGCCCATTGCGCTCCTGATCCAAGAGGCCCGAGATAGTGCGCCAAAAACAGGTGGTATCTTTCTCGTTTGAAGCCTTCACTAAACAACCCCATGCTGTTCTCTCGGCTTTTTGTTTTTTTCTCTTTAGTGTTTGTTTGTAGTTTCGTCTTAAAGAGACGTATGCCGTAAATAGAGAGGGTGCTCCGGAGTTTCTATATTTGCGGTATGTTAGTCTCAGTAGTTTCCTTGCTTGTCTACACTCCGCGTCAAACCACCTCGCTGAGTCTTTTGCCCTCTTTGTGGAGGTTTTGAGGATTTGTGATGTTAGGAAGCTTTTCAGCCTCTCAGATAGCTCTTTGAATAGGTCCAGGGCCAAACTCGCAGCATTAGCTGATACGATGGCCGAATGGATGGTCTTCACTTCTTCCGAGTGAAGAAGATGGATTAACTCGTTATTGAGGATGGGAGTCCATTTAATTCTTCTAGGTACAGGTAGGCTCAGATTGGCGGTGGGGATGAAATATAGATTAGCCATAGGTTTAGTGGACCATCTAGTGCTAAGGTTAGTGGTAGATGGTCACTCTCAGTGTTATGCCCCACCTGGAACTTCAACACAAGGTTATAGGCAAATCTTGATATCAATATATAATCTATGACACTTCCTCCCGCCTTTGAAAAGTGGGTATATTCCCCTGGGCGGTCCCCTACTTTGTTGCCATTTAATATAGTCAATTCCCTTCTTTTTGCAACCTGGGCTAAGCATAGCCCCGAGTAGTTACATCTACTGTCTCTGGAGAGTCGTGTGAGACCTATGTCTGTTGTGTTTCCAGGGTCTTGGATCTGGTTATATTGACTGTATAGGTTGTGATCATCTGTTCCCATGCGTGCGTTGAAGTCCCCACCGATTATAATTGGGGTGGATGGATAGGAGAATTCAAGGGGCTCTAGGAACGCTTCCAGCTCTTCCCAGTTGGCTTTAACTACGGATTTCTTTTTACAGGGGGGCAGATAGACATTGACCAACAATAATGCTTCTTTCCTTAGATTGAGTAAGACAGCTGTTGCTAGTGAATTGCAGCTTGGTAGGACCCTTAGGGAGTGTTCTAACTCTGTGGAGACAAGACTGGCTAGGCCTCCGCTTGGCCTGCCTCCCCTTAGGGATGGCGTGGCGGGCAGAGAGTGGCAGCAGTAGCCGTTAAGCAAGATGGGATCATTGTGCCACCCAGACAACAGAGAAGGTAGCCAGATTTGTTGAGAGGGCCATGAAATTGAGGGCTGCCAGCTGAATAACAGTGCCCCCTCATAATTAAGATCTCATTTATTCTTGTTTTAATTGTGCCGAATCCCCCCCCCAAAAAAATCGGCCTTCCTCCTTCCTAAAAAAAGCTCCACAACCTTGACCTGAACCCCCAAAAAGGGGGTAGATCACTGCCAGTTTTTAACTCTGTGAGTAGATCACAGTCTCTTGGGAGTTGGCCACCCCTGCCCTACAGCATCACAGAATTGCCAAGCTGGAAGGGAATCCTAGATTTCTATAGTCTAATTTCCTGCAATCTCAACTAAATCGTCCATGACGGTGGCCTCTGCTTAAAAACCTCCAAGGAAGGAGAGTCCGCCAGCTTCCGGCAGAGTCCGTTCCACTGTCAAACAGCACTTCCTGTCAGAAATATCTTCCTGATGGCGAGTGGACGGCTCTCGGATGCCACCCAAGACACACCTTGGAGGATAAAACCATTGAGAGTGAGAGCAAATTAAGTCCGGAGGGTCGTTGTCTGCAACTGACAGAAAACACCGAAAGACGCAACACAAGGATAACGGAACGAAGCGATTCAAAGACCAAATAAAGCTAAGCGAGTAAGGAAACCTTGTCATTTTTGCAAGGACCGGGGGAAGCCAGTGTGCGAGTGTGTGTGTGTGTGTGTGCATGCACACACGCAAAAACCAACAGAGAACCTCAAGTGGCAAATCTTTCTTTAACTTGCTAGCCCATAAAGAAATAATCTCTTGCTGAAGGCGGCCAAATGGCTGGAACGAAACGGCAGGGTACAGTTTGCAGTGGCTGAGCTGAACAATGGAGGGCTGGGGGGGGGGGCTAGCATTTGGGGATGAATCCATCGCTACAAATAAAGGGTGAGGGATGGAGAGAACCTGCGGGGGTCTGAACAAGACACAGATGGAAGATCCGCCGCCGTCCCCCCGGACTAGAGGAAAAACAGCGACTCCCACCTCCTGCGCCAGACCCCACAATCGGAAAATACAAGGACATATCTCCGAAGAGGGTTTCAAACAGACGTGGGGAGCTGTCGGCCCTGAAAACACTGCTGTGCTACAACTCCCATGACCCCCGGCCATTGCAGGGGGGTTGGACTAGATTCCTCCTGGGGGTCCCTTCCAACTCGACGGTTCTATGGTTCCACCACCGCAATCATCAAGGAAAGCTGACGTCTCGCATCGCAGTGCTCCCATCTCTCCTCCCCCCCCAAAAAAAATTCCTCTCACCTTTTTTATTATTATTATTTTCAGTGAGTGAATTAGCAGGTGAGCACCCAAGCTGAACATCCCCTTATCTGGGCACAGGACTCGCTGCTGAGGATTTGCATAATTTTAATCTTTCCCACCAATGAGCGTGGGAAAAGAAAAAAAGAAAAGAAACTTCCCCCCTTTTTAAATCTTCTGTTTGTGCTCAACGAAACAGGCCCAGAGGCTTTCACACTTTGTATTTATGCGGTGTGGGGAAAGGAGGGGCGGAAGTGTGCCGCGGAGCCTGAAACCTGAGACCGTACCCTCAAGCTCAAAACTTCTGCATGCGATGCAGGTATTCCACCACTGACCTATGGACCTTCCCTGGTTCCATCTGGGATGTGGGGTTTTCTGGAGAGAGAGAAATCGAACAAGGGATTTTCAAAGGGAAGCTGAGAATAAAATTTTCTGAAAATTAGGGCGATTTTTGCAATCTTCCTGCACAGATTAGGGTACTCCATGAGGGCAAATATGCACAGTGTAATTTTCTGGTGCCCTAGAGAGTGATCTAATTCAGCATGTTTGCTCCGCTCGTATTTAATAAAGAAAAGCCAGAAAGTTTGAAACTGTCAAGGCTTGCCCAATACGGTTTCCTTTTATTGCTATGAATGAAATTGCTATTATTTTTAATTATTTTATTTCAACGGATTGTATACTGCTTAATCACAGTCGCTTCTAAGGAGTGTAAGGCCCAGGACAATGAAACAAAAATGAGTTAAGCTATAAAATCAGAACTCGATTAAAAAGTCTTCTGTAGGGGATGCTATGTGGCCTACTGTTGGAGGTGAAGGTACTGGATTATTACTATTATTTACTTAACCCTTATGCTTGCTGGCCTGCGTTGAACGAACTGTTAATTGTTTATTTGGCTTTTTTCCAGCATTAAGTTGTGGCGATGTTATACTTTTTATTGTGGCCTGTAACACAACAAGGTAGACCCACTGGAATTAATGGGCATGGATGGACTTGGGGTCCAACCATTTAAACGGGTAGAATCCTGTTAAGTTTTACGTGGAGCTAACCCACTGGGTTACAGCAGTAATGTACGGAAGTGAGAGCTGGACCGTAAAGAAGACTGATCGCCGAAGAATGGATGCTTTTGAATTATGGTGCTGGAGGAGACTCTTGAGAGTCCCATGGACTGCAAGAAGATCAAACTTATCCATCCTTAAAGAAATCAGCCCTGAGTGCTCACTGGAAGGACAGATCCTGAAGCTGAGGCTCCAGTACTTTGGCCACCTCATGAGAAGAGAAGACTCCCTGGAAAAGACCCTGATGTTGGGAAAGATGGAGGGCACAAGGAGAAGGGGACGACAGAGGATGAGATGGTTGGACAGTGTTCTTCGAAGCGACTGGCATGAGTTTGGCCAAACTGCGGGAGGCAGTGGAGGATAGGGGTGCCTGGCGTGCTCTGGTCCATGGGGTCACAAAGAGTTGGACATGACTGAACGACTGAACAACAACCCACTGGGACTAGTGTGCCCGTTATCGTCAGAAGAAGAAGAAGAAGAAGAAGAGTCTGGATTTGATATCCTGCTTTATCACTACCCGAAGGAGTCTCAAAGCGGCTAACATTCTCCTTTCCCTTCCTCCCCCACAACAAACACTCTGTGAGGTGAGTGGGGCTGAGAGACTTCAGAGAAGTGTGACTAGCCCAAGGTCACCCAGCAGCTGCATGTGGAGGAGTGGAGACGCGAACCTGGTTCACCAGATTACGAGTCTACCGCTCTTAAACACTACACCACACTGGCTCTCAGGGGTACCTTTACCTTTACTGTGATTTAACAGCTGTCTACTCTGATTAAAAGTTAGTTGGATCCAACCTTGCATGTGTTTTATTGTACTACCCTAGCTAGAGCATTTGCTTTGTTGCTTCGAACACAGGTGTACTTGGGGGGAAAGGAGATCAATTGATCAAAGACACCGAAATCAGATTGTCCGTATGCTTCCACCAGGCTGCGATCAGGTCTAGGGAAGTTAGCCTAACCATCTACCGACTCCCTAGATCTGTCAGGTCAGCACACCCAGGCTAGCCCCACATGGTCTGAACCTCAGCAGCACCACCAGAGGAAGGAATCACAGTTCAGAGAGATGCTGGATTAGAAATGCTTCCATCTTCTTTCTAGCCAGAAATTATTGTTCTCGTCAACTTTTGCTTTGGAGGAAGAAGAAGAAAAACAAACCTTGGTATTTGTGGGTGTTCACATACTCTTAAATTTTGTTTCTGGGACAACAGAATTGGAACGTGCGGAATCATCAAGGTTGCAAAGGCTGGAAGGATGAACACCCACAATCAAGACCTGGCGAAGATCTCTCACAGCCCTTCCTATACCTTAACTACATTCTTTAATTGTGTTTCTTTTATTAAAGATTTTCCTGATTCACAAAAGTACGTGCAAGGTCTCTCGTATTTTTTTCCAAGTAACATTTTTACAAATCACTTTCATTTGTTGAGACATTGGGGGAGGGGGCAGAAGATGGGTGGGGTGGGGTGAGGTGACTATTTTTCTATTTTAATTCATGTATGTTAACTACATATTTTTGAGAAGCGATTTGCCTGCCTGTTCGCTCTGCGTACGCAAAACCTCTTAGGAGATCATAAACAAGGGGCCGCAAGATCTAGGAGCAGGCTCTTCGTTTGTTTGGATACAACCAGGCGCCATTTTGAACCAAGATGGCTGGCTGAACCCTTCAAAACCGCGCTGATTTTTAATCCACATTTTGCGCGAGATCGAGGGGCAGGTTTTCCTCTATGTTTGGATGCGATCAGACATCGCTTTGAACCAAGATGGCGTAACGAACATTCCAAAACTGTACGGATTTTATGCAACGATTGGAAAACTATACCGCCATTTGGCGTTCTCAGACCTCACAAGCGACACCAGCGGATTCGAGGCTGCAACTGTCAATCTCATTTGTGTGCCTATTTGGAAACATGGTCCACCTGGATGAATTTATGCGCTGACATCAGGATCAACGGGGTAGTTTTATTGCTAATGCCAGTAGACAGGGTTTCTGTTCCTTCCTTCTTCTCTATTAGAATCATAGAGTTGGAAGAGACCCCAAGGGCCATCCAGTCCAACCCCCTGCCAAGCAGGAAACACCATCAAAGCATTCCTGACAGATGGCTGTCAAGCCTCCGCTTAAAGACCTCCAAAGAAGGAGACTCCACCACACTCCTTGGCAGCAAATTCCACTGTCCAACAGCTCTCACTGTCAGGAAGTTCTTCCTAATGTTTAGGTGGAATCTTCTTTCTTGTAGTTTGAATCCATTGCCCCGTGTCCGCTTCTCTGGAGCAGCAGAAAACAACCTTTCACCCTCCTCTATATGACATCCTTTGATATATTTGAACATGGCTATCATATCACCCCTTAACCTTCTCTTCTCCAGGCTAAACATACCCAGCTCCCTAAGCCGTTCCTCATAAGGCATCGTTTCCAGGCCTTGGACCATTTTGGTTGCCCTCCTCTGGACACGTTCCAGCTTGTCAGTATCCTTCTTGAACTGTGGTGCCCAGAACTGGACACAGTATTCCAGGTGAGGTCTGACCAGAGCGGAATACAGTGGTACTATTACTTCCCTTGATCTAGATGCTATACTCCTATTGATGCAGCCCAGAATTGCATTGGCTTTTTTAGCTGCTGCATCACACTGTTGACTCATGTCAAGTTTATGGTCTACCAAGACTCCTAGATCCTTTTCACATGTACTGCTCTCAAGCCAGGTGTCACCCATCCTGTATTTGTGCCTTTCATTTTTTTTGCCCAAGTGTAGTACTTTACATTTCTCCCTGTTAAAATTCATCTTGTTTGCTTTGGCCCAGTTCTCTAATCTGTTAAGGTCATTTTGAAGTGTGATCCTGTCCTCTGGGGTATTAGCCACCCCTCCCAATTTGGTGTCATCTGCAAACTTGATCAGGATGCCCTCAAGCCCATCATCCAAGTCATTGATAAAGATGTTGAATAAGACTGGGCCCAAGACAGAACCCTGTAGCACCCCACTAGTCACTTCTCTCCAGGATGAAGAGGAGCCATTGATGAGCACCCTTTGGGTTCGGTCAGTCAGCCAGTTACAAATCCACTGAATGGTAGCATTGTCTAGCCCACATTTTACCAGCTTCTTTACAAGAATATCATGGGGCACCTTGTCAAAGGCCTTGCTGAAATCAAGATAGGCTACATCCACAGCGTTCCCTTCATCTACCAGGCTTGTAATTCTGTCAAAAAAAATGAGATCAGATTGGTCTGACATGAGCTATTTTTCAGAAACCCATGCTGACGAGGGGCTAACACCCTTTCGAGCCCAAACTTCGCCCCCCTGAGCTCACACAGTGTCAACGAGGGGCAGAAGAGGAATCAGGCAGGGGTGAGAGAGGCATTTCCGCCCCAGCATGGAAGGGCAAGGAAAACTGCCAAACATGAGTGGTGCGTATTTTGAGCTTGCTTTGCTCCAGATCTCTCCCCTGCAGCCCTTCCCAGATTCTTCACAGGCTGTGCAAACCAGCCTCCCTCCACTCCCTGCCCCCATTTACCGGCTAATCTACACCCCGAGGTACAATTACCTTCCCATACGTTCCCTATTTACGCTCCAGAAACCATATAATTTTCCTAGCCCAGAAACTTAATTAAAAAGAGAAGAGAGTCTGCGCTTCCTGGAACAGAAAGACTGCCATTCTCTCTCTCTCTCTTTCTCTTTTTCTCTCCCCACTCTACAAAAACCGCCTCGGCCTTGCAATCTCCTTCTCCATCTTTGCTAAAAATACACCCTCGGCTGGCAGAACAGACGGGGCCAAGCATCTTTTTTGCCAAGACAGGGAGACGAGAGAGCAGGGAAGGCAGGGGGCATCCACTGATGGAGACGGCCTCAAGAAAAGGGCTCAGAAACAGGGTCCCATTACGGGGAGCGTACTGGGCAATCTATGAAGGGCGTGGGGCCAGGAGAAGAGGGGCCAGGGGTTCCACAAAGAGTTGTTGTTCAGTCGTGTCTGCCTCTTCGTGACCCCATGGACCAGAG
The DNA here is from genome assembly GCA_900245905.1 of Lacerta viridis. Lineage (NCBI taxonomy): Eukaryota > Metazoa > Chordata > Lepidosauria > Squamata > Lacertidae > Lacerta > Lacerta viridis. The sequence continues at coordinate 137,297 of OFHU01003719.1, read as the reverse complement.
CACGCCAGGCACTCCTGTCTTCCACTGCCTCCCGCAGTTTGGCCAAACTCATGTTAGTAGCTTCGAGAACACTGTCCACCATCTCATCCTCTGTCGTCCCCTTCTCCTTGTGCCCTCCATCTTTCCCAACATCAGGGTCTTTTCCAGGGAGTCTTCTCTTCTCATGAGGTGGCCAAAGCTTCAGGATCTGTCCTTCCAGTGAGCACTCAGGGCTGATTTCCTTCAGAATGGATAGGTTTGATCTTCTTGCAGTCCATGGGACTTTCAAGAGTCTCCTCCAGCACCATAACGTCCGGTGCGGCTTCTGCTTGAGTGCAGAAAGCTCCTGCACCCCATCGGAAGCCGCGCCTTGGTTTTCAAACAGTTTCAGGAGTTGAACGGACTCCCGGATCGGATTAAGTTCGAGAACCAAGGTTCCACTGTATATATATCTAACACTTTTTGCACCTTCCCCCAAAGAATCCTGGGAGCTGTAGTTTGTTAAGGCTGCTGAGAGTTGGTTGAATGTGTCCTGTTCCCCCAACCCACACACAAAGCTACAGTTCCCAGAGTGGTTTAACAACCAGCCCCTCTTCCCAGGGAACTCTGGGAATTATAGTTCTGCAAGGAGAATAGAAGTGGCCCAGAAATTCTCAGCACCTTTACTCTGAATGTGAGTAGAAGGTTTTAAATATTATACTGTACGTGTTTTGGAATTGTGTTTTTATGCGTTGGGCCAATGGCCGTAAATAAAACTTAGAACATACACGAGTGGAAAACAGCGTACAAGAATGCATTTCCTTGGGGAAAACAATTTTGCAAAAATGTCTGTCATGGAGTAGTGGTTAGAGTGCCAGACTCAGACCTGGAAGAGACCAGGGTTCAAATCCCCATTTGGCCAGGAAGCTTGCCACCTTGAGAAAAAGGTGGGATATGAACGAAGTAAATGAATAAATTTATTTATCCCTGGGATAGCTCAGTTGGTAGAGCATGAGACCTCAGGGTCGTGGGTTCAAGTCCCACATTGGGCAGAAGATTCCCGTGTTTGCAGGGGGTTCGACCGGGTGACCCTCGTAGTCCCTAGGGTTCTATGAAATTCAAAAAATGTGTCTCTTAGGAGAAAGTCACACTACTAGGCTTTTTTTAAAAAAACGCACGCCAGTGTGGAGAACAGAATGTGATACTGGAAAAAAAAAATGGAACCAGGAGAAACCAAAATCGACAGTTTCACCTGTCCCTGTTTACAGCCTTCAACAAGGGGTAACAAAAAACGTCCAAAAGTCGTTTCCCCAAAGAGAGACGCATTTTTAGTAAAACACGGACAGTTGGGGAGAGTTTATGAGCATCTGCCTACGGAGGAGTGGGGGAAGGACAGCTTCGTACCTGTGCCCCATTTTATTCCACACAATCTCTCTCTCTCTCTTGTACATACACAAAACACGTGTGCAAAGTCTCCAGATGGGAGCAGTCAGCGGTTTTAATCTGCAGACCCAGCCTGCAGGCTGCGCGGAAAAGCTTTTGGGGAACAGCTTGGCGCTCTCTCTCTCTCTCTCTCTCTCTCTCTGTCCTGGAAAGGAGCAACAGCAGCGAGTGAAGCGGCCAGGGCCTCTCGCCAACCAGCGCCAGCTTAGAGGATTGCCTGGAAAGAGCCCAGTGCAGCTGCTGGGTCCGGAGGAGAATCATCCGTTTGCAGATAGAGCAGTGTGGCAACAGAGGACGGGGGGGGGGGCGGGGGGCGGGGACAGCGGTAAACAGCCTCAGCAGAGAAGTGGGCTGGGAGACAGGCATCGTAATTTTGCTTGTATGTGCAGAACCGTCCCTGTGTACATGCTGCCCCCCCTCCCCCCGGAAGCCTCAGCTGCCGCGCTTTATGTTCTTCCTACACACTGATCGCTCTGTTGGTTTTAATTGCACGTTCACGCGTCCAGTTGAGAAAACACCATACATCCATTTTTATAAAGATGGGGTTCTACGGCCTCTCCAAGCATCGGAAGGGTTTCTCCGTGGAAAGGCTCGGATTCCTCCGTCCCGCATGTGAAACCGCGGCGGCGGCTGTGTTAGGGACTGGACGCCCAGCGATGCTCCTGGATTGCAATTGCTGGTCATGGCAGGGAGGGAGGGAGAGTTTTGCCGCTGCCCTCGGGTCCTAGAATCCTAGAGCTGGAAAGGGTCCACAAGTCCAACCCTTTGCAATGCAGGGATATGGGATACATGGGGATCGAACCTGCGACCTTGGGATTGTCAGCACCACGCTCTAACCAACCAGTGCAGGAGTCTTCGTACCCAACATCACCTTGCCGACAAAGGTCCATATAGTTAAAGCTATGGTTTTCCCAGTAGTGAATGTATGGAAGTGAGAGCTGGACCATAAAGAAGACTGATCGCCAAAGAATTGATGCTTTTGAATTATGGTGCTGGAGGAGACTCTTGAGAGTCCCATGGACTGCAAAAAGATCAAACCTATCCATTCTCAAAGAAATCAGCCCTGAGTGCTCACTAGAAGGACAGATCCTGAAGTTGAGGCTCCAGTACTTTGGCCACCTCATGAGAAGAGAAGACTCCCTAGAAAAGACCCTGATGTTGGGAAAGATGGAGGGCACAAGGAGAAGGGGACGACAGAGGATGAGATGGTTGGACAGTGTTCTCGAAGCGACTAACATGAGTTTGGCCAAACTGCGGGAGGCAGTGGAAGATAGGAGTGCCTGGCGTGCTCTGGTCCATGGGGTCACGAAGAGTCGGACACAACTGAACGACTGAACAACAACAACAACAACTGCTTTCAATATATAGTGCGGATGGTGCCAGGCATGACCAAGGATTAAACTTCTGCATTTGAGAAAGTACCGGTAATCTATTTTTGCCACGCTCCATGCACCACTTTCATGGCATTAATACACAGGTACTGATTTTACATACTCACGCAAACATTTCTCTATCTGCTAAAATTGGCTTCTGTAATTTACGGGTCTGCGCTACATAAGTGTAATGTAAACATTGTTTTCAGCATCACTGTTCACCGTTTTTAAATACTAAAGAGTATTTGTTTACACCTGGGATAGCTCAGCACAAGACTTAATCTCAGGGCTGTCTACAATTCTGTGATTCTAGGATTTTAGGACTCCCTGGCGAAGGACCTGAGAGGTTCGTAATGTATTAAACTACTAATCTTTTGCTTCTGGCTCCCCCACCCCAAAATTACCCCCCCCCTTTCCCAACAATAGTTCCTGGTGTTATTTATTCATTTCCTTACCAACTAAGTTTTATGTAGCTTAGAATGGTGGTCTTGTAGTAAGGTTAAAGCTTACTGGGAAACGATATGCAATGAATTGAAAAGGATGTTCAAAATAACTTTTTTTTTAAAAGCCACAGAAGCTTTTCTTTTGGGAATTATAGGGACAGAAATACCTAAATCGTACTGAAATTTATTTCTGTATGCTACTACAGCAGCAAGAATGCTACTTGCCTAAAAGTGGAAGGAAGAAGTCCCAGCAAAGGAAGAATGGATACAAAAACTTATGGACTGGTGAAACTTAGCAGAAAAATAAGAAATCAAGACAACAAACTTTTAAATAAAAGAATGGAAATGGTTTGTTGAATATTTACAGATAAATTGTAAACAGATAAAAACATTGCCAGGATTACTGTAAGAAGCTTCAGCTTCGTAAGAGTATATATTTACAGTAGATAATTAAACGAGCAAGTTAAATGAATTTGCATATGCAGAAGATATTAAAAAATAAATAAATTTAAGGAACCACAGAAAGAGGGGGAAGGAAGTCAAATATTTCAAAATGTTAAACTAATGAAATGTATAAACTTGAAAAGTATAAAAACTTTTTTTTAAAAACGAAAGTTTTATGTAACTTAGAAGGCCAGATTTTCAGCCGGTCATACTGCACCCTAAGAACCTAGGGAGAGCCTGCTGCATCAGGCCAGAGGCACATCTGGTCCAGCATCCTGGTCTCAAAGTGGCCAACCAGGTGTGCATTATGGGAAGCCCAAAAACACAAGACCTGAGCACCACCACCTGTGGTTTCCAGCAACTGGAGACACCAACTGCCTCCGACCATGAAGGCTGAGCATGGCTGTTGTGGCTAGCGGCTGCTGAGAAGCTTCATGCACCTTGAATTGGGCCCAGATACGCGGGTGGTGCTGTGGTCTAGACCACAGAGCCTAGGGCTTGCCGATGGGAAGGTCGGCGGTTCGAATCCCCGTAATGACGGGGTGAGCTCACGTTGCTCGGTCCCTGCTCCTGCCCACCTAGCAGTTCGAAAGCATACGCGGGTGGTGCTGTGGTCTAGACCACAGAGCCTAGGGCTTGCCGATGGGAAGGTCGGCGGTTCGAATCCCCGTAATGACGGGGTGAGCTCACGTTGCTCGGTCCCTGCTCCTGCCCACCTAGCAGTTCGAAAGCACGTCAAAGTGCAAGTAGATAAATAGGTACCGCTCCGGCGGGAAGGTAAATGGTGTTTCCGTGCGCTGCTCTGGTTCGCCAGAAGCAGCTTAGTCATGCTGGCCACATGACCCGGAAGCTGTCTGCGGACAAACGCCAGCTCCCTTGGCCTATAGAGCGAGATGAGCGCCGCAACCCCAGAGTCTTCCGCGACTGGACCTAATGGTCAGGGGTCCCTTTACCTTTACCAAGTGGAAATCAGGGGCACAGAGAGAGTGAGAGAGAGAGAGAGCAAGAGAACGGACAGATCACGAAGGGTACCAATGAGGAACGAATGCCAGGACCAGCCTGAACTTGCTGAAATTTAAACTGGCCTGCTTCCGAGCAACGCACCCCTCCGAAAACACACACACACACACACACACCAGCATTCAAGCTCTGACTTTCTGGGAAGAATTTCTTTTAAGGCTTGTGTGGGTGGAGAATGTTTTAACAACACTTAAAGAAAAAAAAAAGAGGAGTTGGGGTGAGGAAGCAGACAGAAGAACATACCCTGGAGGTTTGAAAAACAAGTCGAGCTTAGAGGAACAAGTCGGAACAAGCAGAGCGTTTTCCATCGCTCTCGGGCAGCTGAGTGATTCAGAAAAGGTGCGAACAGCAGCATGGGTGCCTTCCACGTGTGCCCGCACACCGGATTGTCCCAGTCCCCACCACCACCACCACTGCAACACACGTAGAATCATAGAATTGTAGAGTTGGGAGGGACCTCCAAGGGGCATCCAGTCCAACCCCGCTGCAATGCAGGAATCTCAGCCAAAGCATCCGAGACAGATCCAGCCTCTGCGTAAAAACCTCCAAGGAAGGAGAATCCACAATCTACGGAAGGAACCCAACTCCCCTGTCAAACAGCTGTCTGTCAAAAAGCTCTTCCTGGTCACCTTCCATGTGACAACTCTATCCGATCTCCTCTCAATCTCCTCTTTCTCAGGCTAAAAATACCCGGTTCCTTCAACTGTTCCTCATATGGCTTGGTTTCCAGACCCTTGGTCTCCCTCCTCCTACTCATGACATACACATTTTTATAGGGGATTTTTTTGGGGGGGGGAACCAAAGCAGATACGGGCATTAGAAAAACACACACAAGGAAACGCAACTGATGGTGTCTCTTTGAATGACATTTCAAAGATGGCGGCTCCAAATACTTCTTGCTTCCTCTCTCAGCCCCGATGGTGACATTTTGGTGTGTAGAAATGTCTACTGCATGTTTCCTGGAAGCATGAAAGCCACACCCACAGCCCCAAAATTTATCCTTTCTTTTGCTTTTGCTCCCTCTCAAGTAAACTATCTTTCTTTCAGGGGAGGTAGCGCCGAACTCAAAGGACAGAGGATGAGATGGTTGGACACCGTGTTCTCGAAGCTACCAACATGAGCCTGACCGAACTGCGGGAGGAAGTGGAAGACAGGAGTGCCTGGCGTGCTCTGGTCCATGGGGTCACGAAGAGTCGGAAACGACTAAACAACAACAACAAGCGCCAAAGGTCTACAAAAGGTTTCTGGGAGAGAGGACAGCTCCCTTTGGGTCCCTCCTATTTTGTCAAGAGGCTGTCACAGAGAGGTTTTGTTGTTCAGTTGTTCAGTCGTGTCCGACTCTTCGTGACCCCATGGACCAGAGCACGCCAGGCACGCCTATCCTCCACTGCCTCCCGCAGTTTGGCCAAACTCATGCCAGTCGCTTCGAGAACACTGTCCAACCATCTCATCCTCTGTCGTCCCCTTCTCCTTGTGCCCTCCATCTTTCCCAACATCAGGGTCTTTTCCAGGGAGTCTTCTCTTCTCATGAGGTGGCCAAAGTACTGGAGCCTCAACTTCAGGATCTGTCCTTCCAGTGAGCACTCAGGGCTGATTTCTTTAAGGATGGATAAGTTTGATCTTCTTGCAGTCCATGGGACTCTCAAGAGTCTCCTCCAGCACCATAATTCAAAAGCATCCATTCTTCGGCGATCATCCTTCTGGAGGTTCTAGTCTTCTCTTCTCACGAGGTGGCCAAAGTACTGCAGCCTCAGCTTCAGGATCTGCCCTTCCAGTGAGCACTCAGGGCTGATTTCCTTGAGAATGGAGAGGTTTGATCTTCTTGCAGTCCATGGGACTCTCAAGTGTCTCCTCCAGCACCATACAGAGAGGTTTCCTGAGGGCCAAAATTTGGGCAGGCCTCCTCTGCCTCTTGCACATGAAAAAGACCCAAGTCCCGTTCCAGCTTCCTCTGCTCCATGACCTCGGTGTTGACCTTCGCATTCCCAGACTCGTTCTCCTACCTGCCTTGCCCACCTGGTTCCTGGGCTCGCTTCTCCCTCTGAAGCAGCAACATGCCGAGTCTTGACCATCCCTGGAGGGCGCCCAAGGCACAAATGATACACCCTAAACACTGCAAAATTCACGGAAACTAACGGATGCAAAGGAGCTGCATCCTTTCCGCTGCAATGGGTCTCCTCCTCCAAAGACGACTGGCCTGAACGCAACCCCACGCCCTTGCACCAAACCTATATAAAAATTCTAGCTGGTCCCTTAAGATCGCCAATCATAGAAATGTGGAGTTAGAAGGGAACCTGAGGTTCGAGCCCCAAGCAAGGCAGAAATATGCAGCTGCCCCATACAGGAGTTGAACCCAGGCATTATCTAAGCCATGGGTCAGCAAACTTTTTCAGCCGGGGGCCGGTCCACTGTCCCTCAGAGCTTGTGGGGGGCCGGACTATATTTGGGTGGGGATGAATGAATTCCTATGCCCCACAAATAACCCAGAGATGCATTTTAAATAAAAGGGCACATTCTACTCATGTAAAAACATGATGACTCCCAGACTATCCGCGGGACGGATTTAGAAGAAGAGGAGTCTGGATTTGATATCCCGCTTTATCACTACCCAAAGGATTCTCAAAGCGGCTCACATTCTCCTTTCCCTCCCTCCCCCACAACAAACACTCTGTGAGGTGAGTGGGGCTGAGAGACTTCAGAGAAGTGTGACTAGCCCAAGGTCACCCAGCAGCTGCATGTGGAGGAGCGGAGACGCGAACCCGGTTCACCAGATTACAGTCTACCGCTCTTAACCACTACACCACACTGGCTCAGATCCGGCCCCTGGGCCTTAGTTTGCCTACCCATGATCTAGGTCAAAGCAGCCAACACAGTGGAGTTCTGATCCTCAGCGAATCCAGACCATTGGGCAAGCTGGCTGCCACAGGAGTGTTCCAGTTAGCAATCACACAGCTCAAAGTTGGAGTAGTTGGTTTGTTTGTTTTTAAGCAAAAACACGATCCCCACAGACTTGTTTTGAGTGCCAGACCTAATGAGCACTGCAGCTAATCCTTGGTAGGTCTTGCCCCATGGATCAGTTGGCGAGACTGAAAGTCCTTGCCTCTTCACAGTCTTCTAAGTCCCCTCCCCTCCCCAAGCAATCAGAGACGGTGCCTGCATGGAGCCAACCTCTCCTCCGCTCTTTTTCATGCCTCTCCTGGTACTGGGAGACCAGTGGGGAAGGCAGCTGGTTGCAGCAGGAGGGGGAGACTCCTTGGCTTCCTCTCCAGCCTGCCTCAAATCTGTCTCCTGGCTGCCCTCTTCTCCTGCCACTTGAGACTGGACTTCTCCCTGCTCACTAAGCCCTGTTACCTCTTCTGCTTCCAACACCTCCTGTTCCTAGTCCGTTCCTTCTTCTCCCTCCACAACACAGAGCTTCTTCAGAAGATGAACGGACGTGGGGAAAGGTTCCCTAGCTTCTGAACTTTCACCGTAGACAAATAGCAAAATGCTGTCTTGAGTTGGGCTTCATTGAAACCCATCATTACAGGCCTTTTCTTGCTGAGATCCCACCGCTGATTCATCATTTGGTTTGGGCTCCGGGCAGGCCACTGTTGTCATTTTTTTTTTTTAAATAGCAGGTCGGAAAACCCTTTGTTAGGATTTGAAAGGAGAAGAAGCTTGCAATTTTCGATTCAGGTTTAGCCAAAATACTGGTTCGTAGCCCATAGGCCCCTGTTACGTCATAGGGCTGCCGTGTGGGCACAAGGAAAGAACGAACATTTCAATTTAGTTGGAGCCAGTACGGTGGGAAAAACATGACCAAGAACACAGGCATAACCAGGGAGCCCTCGCTGGCCAACATCATTTCTGCAACTCTCTTAACTTTTCTGAATGCCTCATGTTGTCAGGAAGGAGATTAAGAAGAAAGGCTGTGTTTGGACACTAATTTTGTAATGGGAAGCTTTGGACCGTTATCCAGAAGCAGTTCCTGTGTCCCAACCCAGAACATTCCCCACAATCCTCAGCAGCTCGACAAAGGTTGCGTATTGCTAGCAGACTTTCCTCAGGAGATGAGCTGATTGATGGAGGGGGGAAGTTCTCCAGCTTTTGAAAAACAGCAAACGCCAAACCACTGCTTTGAGTTTGAAACGGCACGATGCAGCGCAGACTCTGTCTTACTTCAGCTCCCAACCAAGTTTCTCCACAGGTAATAGTCAAAACAAAATAAAACAAAATTTAAAAATTCCTTCCAGTGGCACCTTAAGAGACCAACTACGGTAAGTTTGTTCTTGGTATGAGCTTTCGTGTGCATCTGAAGAAGTGTGCATGCCCACGAAAGCTCATACCAAGAAAAAACTTAGTTGGTCTCTAAGGTGCTACTGGAAGGAATTTTTTTATTTTTTATTTTGTTTTGACTATGGCAGACCAACACGGCTACCTACCCGTCACAGGTAATAGAATCATAGAATTGTAGGGTTGGAAGGGACCCCGAGGATCATGTAAGTCAGGGGTCGGCAAACGAAGGCCCGCGGGCTGGATCAGGCCCAATTGCCTTCAGAATCCAGCCTGCGGACTGTCAGTGGATCGGTGTTGGGATTCTGTTTGTTCGGGCTGTGCCATTAAATTTTCTGTGCCATTCCATTTCCTCCACACACACACACACACACACAAACCGCAGCGGTGCCTCTCCCTCCCTCCCTCCCTCCTCCTGGCTTCTCCCTGCCCTGCCTAGAGGAGGAAGGCGGATGGGCTGAGTTGGCTGGGTGACATTTTCAGCAGCCCCTCTCCGGAGCCAGCCCTTTCGCACCACTCATCTTCCCTCCACCGCCTCCGGCCTGGTGCTCCTGTGGGCCAGAAAGCGGAGCGGACGAGCTCACTCTGCCTAACTATGAGAAGCAGCGGCAGTGATGATGGTGGTGACAGCCCCAGGGAAGGTAAGCGCAGTGGCTGGAGCTGGGGAGGAGGGCTACTTGCCTCCCCCGGCCTCTTCTTCCAGCTCCCCCCCCCGGTGCCGCTTCTCTAGCCTGCCACAAGTTCTGAGGGACAGTGGACTAGCCCGCGGCTAAAAAAAATTGCTGACCACTGCCCCAGCCTTCTCCGGGTGGACTTGTAGCACTGACCTTCTGGTTACCCACTGCGCCACCCGCGGGCATGCGCTTGACTCCAGCTCACACATAGCTCTGTCCTTTCCGCACCTCTCAGCACCGGCCGCCTGAGGCGCCTGCCTCACAGCAGAGCTGGCCCCGAGTAAGAAAAGCCGGCAGGCAAAAAAAGCAGACAACGCAAAGATTTTGGTTATAATATACAGTTGGAGGGTTGGGAGAAGTTATGGAAAGAAAGTATAAAATTTATTGCGTGTACTGCTTTGAAAGAAAGTATGAAGAAAATGATGTACAGACGGTATATTACACCAGTAAAATTAGCTAAAATGTATAAGGTTAAGTAACAAGTGTTGGAAATGCAATGAGAAAGAGGGAACGTTTTATCATATGTGGTGGGAGTGTAAGAGGGTGAAAGGCTTCTGGGAAATGATATAGAATGAGATGAAAAAAAATGTTGAAATATACATTTATAAAGAAACCAGAAGCATTTCTGCTTGGAATTGTAGGGAAAGAGATTAATAGACAAGATAAAAAACTGTTCCTATATGCAACAACGGCAGCAAGAATGTTACTGGCACAGAAATGGAAGCAAGAAGAATTGCCGACAATGGAGGAATGGCAGACAAAATTAATGGACTATGCAGAATTGGATAAGATGACAGGAAGAGTTCGAAACCGGCGGGACCAGGAATTCCTGAAGGATTGGACTAAACTTGAGAAATATTTGAAAGACAATTGCAAACCACAATCACGCTAGTAGGTTTTTGCAAGAAGTTTCGTAAGGTTAATTTTAGTATTACGGCGATAATTTTGGAAGGTAATAATTAATTATTGTGATAAAAAGTAAAAGTGAAGTTGGAAATACAAGAAATTAGGAAATCCGAAAATCTTGAGAAGGGGTTGACGGAAGTCAAAAATATGTATAAGAGATGAAAATTATTGCATATTTAAAAGAATGTATGTAAATTCAATAAAAAATATTTTTTAAAAAGCAGGCACGCCCAGCCGCAACAAAACCGCAGCGTTAGAAATAAGGTTTTCGGTGGCTGCCTGGTGCAATGTTTCTTCTCCACCTCCTGAGAAAACAGAAGGGAAGAAGAAGCCCGTTCGGAGCAAGCGACCAAGGTCAGAAATAGAGCCCTCTGACACCGGAGTCAGCTGCTTGCTCCAAGGAAGAGAGAAACTATTTTTGAAAGGAAGGCCGGGAGATTATGAGAGGCAAGGATGATTGGTTGTCCTAATCCAGCAAACTATCGCGAAACAGGATGCCTTACTTCCTAAAAGCAGATCAGCGGCAGCCACACACCAGACCATCCCGGCAGCCGGCTTAAGGCTTCCCTCTCCCTGGCAGAGAGAAGATTTAAAACAAAAAAACCGCATTACCACCCGTTTTGTTATAGAGGAAGGTTATTCTTCCATACAGCCTGGTTGTGTGTGTGTTTGTGTGTTCCCCATCACGCCACCCCATTTTGCTGCTTTGCGATGCGCTGAGCGCGGGTCCAGGCCGTTCCAACTTTCCACTCCCAGCGACAAAGTCACGGGAGCGTTCCATAAGTTTAGCAAAGTTAAGGATCTGGCGGGATTCGCACTGGCACCAGAGGCAGGCAAAGGTCTCTAGCTTAAATGGTTTTCGAAGGGGACTGGAAACTTTCACAAAAGAAGGGAGGATAACAGCCAGAGGAACTGGAATGTCCACGTTGAAAGTCACTTACAATTACTGATTGCATATATACATCCATCCATCCATCCATCCATCCATACCACCTTGTCCCCCAAGAAGCTCAAGACAGTCCCCCATTGCCTCTGCCCCCCCCACCAATTTCCCCCCTCATAACAACCCTGTGAGGTAGGTCAGGGGGCGGGAAGGTAAAGGGACCCCTGACCATCAGGTCCAGTCGCGGACGACTCTGGGGTTGCAGCGCTCATCTCGCTTTACTGGCCAAGGGAGCCGGCGTACAGCTTCCAGGTCATGTGGCCAGCATGACTAAGCCGCTTCTGGCGAACCAGAGCAGCGCACGGAAACGCCGTTTACCTTCCCGCCGGAGCGGTACCTATTTATCTACTTGCACTTTGACGTGCTTTCGAACTGCTAGGTTGGCAGGAGCAGGGACCGAGCGACGGGAGCTCTCCACCCCGTCACGGGGATCCGAACCGCCGACCTTCTGATCGGCAAGCCCTGGGCTCTGTGGTTTAACCCACACGGCCAGTCGCGTCCCATATGGTACTCCTAGCATTTGTTAATCAATGAAAGAATTGCCTTCTACATGTGCCTCAAGGCAATGAACAAGCATGCCATACAAACAGCTACAGTGGTGTGAAAAGGAAGCACAAAGGCCCCCCTAAAAACTGGTTTTAAAAACCATTTACAAAATGAACACCTGAGGCAGGCCCTTTGCATCTAGCTGAGAAAGCTTACTGAAAAGTATTCCATGGTTTCCGGAAAGCACAGATGGTTGGGTGCCCGTCGCTTCTCGATTTTTTATTTATCTTTATTTATCGAAAGTATATACCATCCGAAGATCGCAGGGCAGCAGTTCGCCACACGAAAATGCAAAATGAAAACACAAAATACATACATAGCAAAACACGCAACGCAATAACAGCAGCAACAGCAAACCCAACCCAAAACTAATATCTGTATCTGTTCTGTTCTGTTCCACAGCCACAATAAAAAAGCCCTGCTCGGAGTTCCTGTGAAAAGTTAGGAACTTGAAGGATAAAAAGGGGATTATAGGGGACCCTTTGGTCGTATCCAAGGGGGCTCTTCTTATGGAGCTCAATGATGTGTGTGTGGGGGGGGGAATGGAGCCTCCAAGCACAGGGGCAGTCTACCTCCGATGATAGTGGGATGAGGAATGAGGGAACGCAGTTGCCTGTGGGACTCCTAAAGGCACCTGATCTGGAAAGGTGGACTGTATGGGTCTTTGGCCTGACTCAGTGGGGCTGCCCCAATGTTCTCGAAATCTCGCTTAAATCTGGAGCTCGCCGGGTTATTGTTATTTCACAATGCAAGCCTCCCCAGTTGTAATTAAGGACATAGCAGCAGACCTGGCCAGCCTTACAGGGTTGTAAATAAACTCACCGTCACGTTCAACACAGATTATCAGGTCCCGTCGCGAGGTGGGCAAGGGTGCCGTTAGAGGGCGGAGTTTTTTTGTTTGTTTGGATGGAGTGGGGAGGAAAGCGGGGTTTCCGCCGCCCCCCCCCCGGTCGAAGCAACCGGAGGCTTTTAAGAGGACAGAAGTCGATGAGAAGCCCCGAGTCGCAGGAAGACATCAAGTCTGCTCAAGGAAAATCGATGCGGCATCAGATTTTTTACTCATCGCTTTGCCAAACGAAGGAGGAAGAGGAGGAGATGCCGGAGGGATATTTCTGTGCGCTTGTGTCAAAAGGAGAGGGTGGGTTTTGATGGAGAGAGACAATGCATGTGGGCAATTATTATTATTTATTATTGCTAAATAATAAATAGTAAACTGGCAACAATCACCGATGCCTTGTCATCGGCCATGATCCTCTTCGTTGGATCATCAAGAGCCTGGCCGCTGGGTTAGGCCAGAGACTCATCCTGCTCTCACAGTGCCCGACCAGGTGTCCCAATGCGAAAAGCCCATAACTTGGCTCGATAGCTCAACTGGTAGAGCACAGAATCATAGAAACGTAGAGTTGGAAGGGACCAACAAGGGCCATCTAGTCAATGCAACGCAGGGATCTTTTGTCCAACGTGGGGCTCCAAATCCAGTTGTGGGTTCGAGACCCGTGCTGGGCGAAAGATTCCTTCACTGCAGGGGGTTGGGCTAGATGACCCTCAGGGGTCCCTTCCAACTCCACGATTCTGTGATCCTAAGCGTACTCTTTCTGCTTGCCTGTTAGTTTTTCATATTTTAACCGCCTGTTGTGTTGTGATCATTGTTCTCTGCGTTTCATTATATATATATGTGTGTGTGTGTGTGAAAAACAATGAACTGAAATCAATGCACACACTCAAGTTAGATGCATTAATTCCCATAGGTCTACTCTGAGTAAAACACAGCTGAATAGCAGGCTTTATTTCTTGAGGGAGGGCCAAAATACACCTGTTCAGCATGAATAAGGTTCCAGTTTCAATGTCAGGTATTTTCAGGTATGGCTGGGCATACTTATTTCATTTATTCAGGCATGTAATGGTAAAGGTAAAGGGACCCCTGACCATTAGGTCCAGTCGTGTCCGACTCTGGGGTTGCGGCGCTCATCTCGCTTTACTGGCCGAGGGAGCCGGCGTACAGCTTCCGGGTCATGTGGCCAGCATGACTAAGCCGCTTCTGGTGAACCAGAGCAGCGCACGGAAACGCCGTTTACCTTCCCGCGGAGCGGTACCTATTTATCTACTTGCACTTTGACATGCTTTTGAACTGCTAGGTTGGCAGGAGCAGGGACCGAGCAACGGGAGCTCACCCCGTCGCGGGGATTCGAACCGCCGACCTTCTGATCGGCAAGCCCTAGGCTCTGTGGTTTAACCCACAGCGCCACCCTGCCTGAAACTCTGTGGAGAGCTGCTGCCAATTAGTGTGGACAATGCCAATGCCAATGGCCCGATGCGGTATAAAGCCGCTTCACGCCTTCCTTTATCCAGAATCATGAGGACTGGAAACTTAACTCTGCTTTAGGAAAAGGAGCACCGCACGCTCCCCAATGGCATCTCCAGCTAGGCTTGGGGAAAGGCTCCCCACCCCTTCCTGAAAACCGGCCAATTGGGGGGCGGACGATACCGAGACAGACAGACCAGTGGCCTGATTTGGGGTAAGGCAGTTTCCGAGGTCTGCTAATAATACCTACGTAATGCTTTTGACCGTCTGCTGGCGACAGCCCCTTCGCCGCTGTAGCATAGGCCCCCAAACACCCCTGGAGAACTGACACAGATCTGTGGGGCCACTGATTCTAATTAAAGCCTCTATCTCTCTATATATTATATTTTTATTCATTCATTCATTCATTCCCTAGGAAATGGTTTATTCATTATTCAATCTCTCCATCCGAGGCCCGGCAGGCGGGGTCAGAGGACAGAGAATGTGCAGAGAGATAGGAGATTTTCAAAAGAGTGGGGTGGGATTCCCCATCCTTTCCCCCCATACTTCACAGCATCCCCCCCCCACCCCACCCACCCCTTTTCTACCTCCAACCCGCATTTCGGATTACCGGCTGGCTCTGGCTCTGTTAATTCAATAACCTGCCGTATAATTACTCCATAATAAACTGCTATTATCCTAGCATTTCGCTCAACAGCTGCGACCGCCTTAAAGCGCAGGGAGGAGGGTCCCGGGGGGGGGGGGGGGGGATTTGGGGGCAACCTTCTGTCGGCAGGCAGAGAGGGGCATCCCCATGAACCCGCCCTCCGCCTAGGGAATCGAGGAAGAAGCATGGAAATCAGGCTAAAATAACCCGCCTTCGGTGAAGGCTTTGTAAACGGTCTCGCGTGGCTAGTGAACCTCTTAGTTTGCGCCAAGGTTTTCGTCAAAAGCCTGAGCACCGTCCGTCTCCGTTCCTTCTTCGGAGCTTTAATGCTCCCCAAACGACCTCAGGACGTGTTCATAGTCACGGCAAAAGATCTGCGCCTGGGAGCACGGAGGATCAAAGCTCATGCTCTCAACTGATGTGCTTGGCTCGGTAACCCAAGCCCGTGGGTGGAAGTTTTTTTTTAAAGTGCAAATAAGCAAGAAACCAGCTTCTTCCTGGACCTCAGTTTTCTCCATCTGTGAAATGGGAATATGGATGGACCAGCGCTTTGGAAAGTGAACATATTAAGTCCCTGTGCGAACCTTAGAACACAGATGTCCCCAACAGCTGCTAGCCTGCCTTCCAGTTTCTCTTTAGCCACAGAATCAGAGTTTCCTCTTTCCCAGGCTAAACATACCCAGCTCCTTCATCCGTTCCTCATAAGGCTTGGTTTCCAGATCCTTCATCTTCTTGGCCTCCCCCTCTGCACACCTTCCTGTTTGCCCTCCTTCCTTCTTAAAATGGGGTGCCCAGAACCAAACACACCCTGCTTAATCTTTTTTTTTCATTTAAAGCTTCTCCAACTCACCTCTCTCACAGCCTCGCCATCCCATCGTTCCCTCCTAGGCAGGAAAAACGGCCGAGTTTCATTTAGGCTGAGATTTGGGCTCCCTGAACCTATTTACAGGGCTTCGGGGCTGGTTCAGAATGGAGAGCGTGCCTCGGAGATCTTGAACACACGCAGATCTTGGCACGCCGTTAAGATTCAGGAAAGATTCGGGGTGAGTCAACCAACAGCTTGACAACGGGTGGGGCGGAGATTAACGTTCTGTTATTGCAAAATCGTGGTGTGTTTTTTTTTAAAAGAAAAATAAAATAAAAATTATTATTTTTTAATTTTTTTAAAAGAATGAAGGAGCCTTTTGGGTGTTTTCAAGTTTGAATACAAAACGTGGATCGGTTGGAAATCTCAAGGCACGTTTGGCTGGGCGCGCACCAGACTCTTCAGCAATTAAGGAGGAATAATTGCTGTAGGGATCCATCGACTGCAAGTAATTCGTGCAGCCAACAAGCCCAGGAACACGCTACCTGCTTAACAGCAATGCTTAAACTCCAACCTTGATTAGCGAGGCAAAAAAAAAAGAGGCAAGAAGGGGGAAAAAACAAGATTGAAGAGGTTTCAAAGTGCCGAAAGTGTCGAAAATGAAGAACACGTCGCTGGCTTTCCAGAGAACCCACCAGGTCAGGATCCGAAGATACCTAGAGAGGGCGGAGAATCTTTTACCTGCAAGGTGTGTTCCTGACGCACAAGAACCAGAGGTTTTCCAAACAGGCGCACCTTTCTATCCCCCATCCAGGTAAGGAAGAAGCATTATCAGGGTTCAAGAGGGTCGCCCCAGCCTAGCGAAAAGTGCCCCAGGAAAGTGTGCAGAAGGGTGAGTTCCAAGGGCCAGGTAAAGAAGTCCAGAGGGCCGCATTCGGCAATGTTTGCTGGCATTCTGGCCACATTTCTGGGTCTTGCTTCTCCCTAGTCTGGCTCCGGGTGCATGAGAGCCGGATCGGACCAGAGGCCCATCTGGTTCAGCGTCCTGTACTCAGCTGGACAACCAGACACCCAGTACGGGAAGCCGGCAAGCTAGAGCAGAGGACCAGAGACCTCCCCCTTCCTGCATTTGCCAGGTATTCAGAAGCATAGAATCCTATGAGTCGGAGGGGACCACGGGGGTCATCTAGTCCAACCCGCTGCAACGCAGGAATCTTGGTTGATAACTGGAGTCAGAGGATCCGCCTTTCACCCAGGCAGACTGTCCGTCTTGATCAGTGCGGTTTTAAGTATTTTCAGTTTTGTGTTGTTTTATCAGTAGGCGCAAGTAACCTGCAGTTCTGACCAATACGCTGAGATGCGTGAGTAGCATTTGGAGAATTATTATTTTTTTGCAATTGTCTTGAGACTCTGTCCAAAGATCAAGGCATCTCCCTGGATTTTGTTTTTTGTTTTGTTTTGTTTTTGTTAAACACTTGCAGTATTGAACGACTTCTGCTACCGTTGTAAACAACCACAGTAAAAAAATAAAAATAAAAAAAAAGTTTGTTACAACGGTCCATAAACTTTAGTGCGATACAGAAATATATCGAACAGGAAATTTTATTTCGTCGTGAATGGCGGATGAACCTCATCACGGGGGCAGCGGGGAAGCAATCTTGTTCAGGTCTCCGGAAAATTAAGCTCTCGCTCTCTCTCTCTCTCTCTCTCTCTCTCTCCACCCCCACTTCAAGCTCACCTTGTAGAAAAAAAACAGCGATAAACACTGTTCCCCGCGTTCTGCCACGCTCCAGTGTGACCCACAGCCCAGAAAAAAAAAGGACGGAGACAGGTTGTAGACAAACATGTAGCATGGCTCCGTCACACTCTGGGGTGACCAAGAGACAGAAGCAAGGGGTGGAGACATGGAAATGAATGGGTGGAGCTGCACAGGTAGAACCCTAGGGAAGAAAAGAGTTGGTGGAGCAAAGTTAACTGTGGGTTAAACCACAGAGCCTAGGGCTTGCCGATCAGAAGGTCGGCGGTTCGAATCCCCGCAATGACGGGGTGAGCTCCCGTTGCTCGGTCCCTGCTCCTGCCAACCTAGCAGTTCAAAAGCACATCAAAGTGCAAGTAGATAAATAGGTACCGCTCCGGTGGGAAGGTAAACGGCGTTTCCGTGCGCTGCTCTGGTTTCGCCAGAAGCGGCTTAGTCATGCTGGCCACATGACCCAGAAGCTGTCTGCGGACAAACGCCGGCTCCCTCGGCCTATAGAGCGAGATGAGCCGCAACCCCAGAGTCGGACACGACTGGACCTGATGGTCAGGGGTCCCTTTACCTTTAACTGATAGCGATAGAGACTTTGGCCACCACGGCCAACCTCAGCCTTTCACCTTTCACTTCTATGGGAAGAGTGGAAGGCTGCAGCTTCGGAAGAGCATCGAGCAAGCGTTTTCTCCGACACGGCCAGTGACACGAGATTAGTGTTGGGGGGGGGGAGTTCATTAAACAAAGGCCCCATTCAACGCCCCAAGAAACTCCCACCCCAATTGCAACCTTGACAGCAACTGAGCAGCTTTGTGTTCCTGTTCTCCAGACCCGTCGCCGCCGGTTCAAATCCACCCACAGGACAAGGAAAGCTGCAAAGTTTAAAATTCGCTTTTTTTTTTAGAAGGGTATGTAGCTCAGTGCTGGAGCCTCTGCGGTTCTCCTCCCTCCTACTTTCACCCTCCCAACAACCCTGCGAGGTAGTATAAGCTGAGAGACAACCAGACAGTGACCCAAGGTCACACTCAGCGAGCTTCACGGTGGGGATTCGAACCCTGATCTCCCAGGTCGCAGTCTTTGACACTCTTATCCATGGTGCCAACCGTAACCTAGGTTTAAGGTGACATTTGGCAATTAGCTTAATTATATCCGAGTTTGTCCTGGCCTAAGACTTTGCACCACAGGCAAGCAGCAGGTTCCAGGTTTCTCCATTTATTAAAGAGTCAAGCGATGAGAAAGATGCTTCTCTGCACGAGTCCCTGAAGCAGCCTTCTTCAATCTCGTGCACTCCAGATGTTGCGGGACCCTCAACACCCGAGCCAGCATGGGCACAATGGGAGATAAAGGCCACTGAGACATGGAGGACACGAGGCTGCCTTGGAGAGGCACTGCCAGCCAGAGTGGGCATCACTCAGCTAAAACTGCCTGTCCTGGTAAGTGGCAGCTCCCATGCAGAGGGTCCCAGGTTCAGATCCTGACACCTCCAGTTAAAAGGGGGCAGGGGCAGGGGAAAGAGGACCCTTCTCTGCTTGAGGCCCAGGGCAGCTGCTGCCGGCCAGAGATGACGACACTGGTCTAGTTGAGCAGGTGGTCTGACCATGTTTAAGACAGCTCTCCATGGGTCTGTTACCCAGCACACACAAGACTTTCGCAGTTTGCTTTTATTGTATTTTATGCCAAAAACACTTAATTAAAAAAATTGTTCTTTTTTTTAAAAGACTTTTGGCGTTTGGAACAATGGGGCAGTTCTGCTAGTCAGAAAACTAGGAGGCATACTCAGACTAAAAAGATGAGGAACCTGCCCCGTCCAAAAGGTTTTACTTGCAAATTTTATTTCAAGCTGAAATAAATGTATTTCAAGTTCAAAGTCATTGTGGTTCAAAGGTGTATCTCGCCCACCGGTAACCAGTTTCAAGCTGGGGGACTCAGAAAGCTCTTCATGCAATGCAAGCTTCTTGTTTTAGGAATCACTTGCGGAACTCACTGCTGCATGATTTTTTTTTAAAAAAATGGGCTGGTTGTTTATGTTCCCTTAACCTGGAAAAGGTGGGTGCGGCCACAGTGCTCTTTCTCTCTTGCTGCCCCTGCAGGGAGAGAAACCCCCCAGTGTGTGTGTATGGGGAGGGTTAAGGTCCTTGGGAGCCAGCCGGGACTCTGGCTAACTCTCCATCGCAAGGCCGCAATGGTTGCCAAATTGAGCCACTCTCGCAGGGACAGTTATAAAAGGAATAGTAGGGGATACGGCTTTGGAGAATCGGATATCCTCTCTGCTCGACGGGGAGGCATGCGTCCCACCCACCCACCCACCGCCACCCCTCCTTCCAGAAGAAGGTTTAAAAGCTGTCTAGCCAGGCAGCATATGGAAAGGCTTACCATGCCACTCACAAACCCTCCAGCGCTGGGCTCTCCTAGAAAGCATGCAAATATCTAGCTCTTTGCTTGCTGCCGGCCGTCTAGAAACGTTTCGGTTCCACGAACACTGCCGAATTATTTTTGGCGGTATCCGTGCAGATATACTGCCCCAAGAATTGGGCTTATATATAAATGTACGGTCTCGCAGTTAACTGCCACTCGGCAGAAAACCACCTCAAACCCTACACGGGGTCCATGGGTACTGCTCTCTCCGGAATAGAGCTGTAACAAGAGGAAATTGCGCGTAGTTTGAGGTTTTGACAAGGGCTAGAACCTCCAGAAGGATGATCGCCGAAGAATGGATGCTTTTGAATTCTTGTGCCATAGGAGACTCTTGAGAGTCCCATGGACTGCAAGAAGATCAAACTTATCCATCCTTAAAGAAATCAGCCCTGAGTGCTCACTGGAAGGACAGATCCTGAAGCTGAGGCTCCAGTACTTTGGCCACCTCATGAGAAGAGAAGACTCCCTGGAAAAGACCCTGATGTTGGGAAAGATGGAGGGCACAAGGAGAAGGGGACGACAGAGGATGAGATGGTTGGACAGTGTTCTCGAAGCGACTGGCATGAGTTTGGCCAAACTGCGGGAGGCAGTGGAGGATAGGGCGTGCCTGGCGTGCTCTGGTCCATGGGGTCACAAAGAGGCGGACATGACTGAACGACTGAACAACAACAGAGAGCCAGTGTGGTGTAGTGGTTAAGAGTGGTAGACTCGTAATCTGGTGAACCGGGTTCGTCCCCGCTCCTCCACATGCAGCTGCTGGGTGACCTTGGGCTAGTCACACTTCTCTGAAGTCTCTCAGCCCCACTCACCTCACAGAGTGTTTGTTGTGGGGAGGAAGGGAAAGGAGAATGTTAGCCGCTTTGAGACTCCTTCGGGTAGTGATAAAGCGGGATATCAAATCCAAACTCTTCTTCTTTTTCTTCAACAAGAAGAACCTCCAGACGCCTCTTATAGGATTTGGCATTCCTTTACTGCATGTGCAACAGAAGCATCGTTTTCAAGGCAGGCCCCATCACGAGCCTGGCAAATCTGGACCTATACTTGGTAACCAAACGGCGTTCATATTCTTTATAGGAAGGCAACGTTTATCGTGCCTTTTTTTCTTTCTTTCACGGTTTCATAGATTTTGACCTACGCTGTTCTTGTTGTGGTCTCGAGAGACAACGCTGCGCTTCTCCGGGGATGAAGTCAAACTACCGAGTTAGCAGAACTGAAGCGAGCTCCCCGGGGAGCAGGCCTCGGCAGTGTGGATGGAGGTCCTGGGCTCCACAGACGACAAGACTCTGCCTTGCTGATGTGGTCCAAAGGAAAGCAGCGCAAGACGTTTGGCACCAGCTTGGCTGCAGGAGTTGACAGGAGGAGACATGTAAGGCTCCATCCAACCGCCTTAGGGACTCCCGGATTTGTGTAGGGTTTACTCCTGAGCCTCTTCTTCTCCCGAAGATATCTCGCAAGGGAGCAGAGGTTTTAGGAACAGAGTTTCCCTTCTCCTACATGGGCTCCCTTCCCAGGTGGCCGAGCCCCATCCTGCCCCCATGTGGGGCAGGATTAAAACCTTTTAGAGCAGGGGTCAGCAAACTTTTTTCAGCAGAGGGCCGGTCCACTGTCCCTCAGACCTTGTGGCTGGGCCGGACTATATTTTGAAGGGGGTGGGGAGAACGAATTCCTACGCCCCACAAATAACCCAGAGATGCATTTTAAATAAAAGGACACATTCTACTCATGTAAAAACACGCTGATTCCCGGACGGTCAGTGGGCCGGATTGAGAAGGCGATTGGGCCAGATCCGGCCCCGGGTCTTAGAAGAAGAAGAAGAGTTTGGATTTGATATCCCGCTTTATCACTACCCGAAGGAGTCTCAAAGCGGCTAACATTCTCCTTTCCCTTCCTCCCCCACAACAAACACTCTGTGAGGTGAGTGGGGCTGAGAGACTTCAGAGAAGTGTGACTAAGCCCAAGGTCACCCAGCAGCTGCATGTGGAGGAGAGGAGAGGCGAACCCGGTTCACCGGATTACGAGTCCACCGCTCTTAACCAGTACACCACACTGGCTCTTAACCACTATACCACACTGTCTTAGTTTGCCTACCCATGTTTTAGAGGTGCTAAGACCTGAAAATATTGTGGTGCAAACCCCCCCCCCATATGCAATTCAAAATAAAAACAACAATATACCATAAAATAATCTCCCCATGAAGGAAAACCTACATGCACATGGAAATGTACATGCATGCCCCATGCAGCACATTACAGGATCCGTGGAACTGGCGCTGTCAGCAAAATGTGCATTCTGTGTTTTGTAAAAAAACCCATCTTTTAATCCAGAACTTCCTACCTATTGACCTCAGGCAGACGCCTTCACTGTACCCTTTTCCGGCACCTGCTAAAAACATTGAGCAACACCAGAGTGGTCCATGAAACCAATGGAAGGAAGAGGGCTGTCGTGCCCGGGTGCCAAATGTTACGGTCGCCAAAACGGAATGTCTAGTTGCCATTTTGAGAGCAAGACGGCTCGAAACTCTACCTCTCTTTTGGTGTTTGCAATAAAAAATATTGGTACCATAACTTCAGTTTTCAAAACATTCTACCTTTTATCGTTAAACTCCTTAACAGATTGCCTGTCTTTTAACGTACAGTGGTACCTCGGTTTACGAACCTAATTCGTTCCGCAGGTCTGCTCTTAAACCGAAGCTGTTCTTAAACCGAGCCACACTTTCCCGAACGAAGCCTCCCGCCGTCGGTGCCCTTCCACCGTTCGGCTTCCGTTCATAGACCGAGGTAAAGTTCGCTAACCGGGACACTGCTTCCGGTTTTGCGGAGTTGTTATACAGTGGTACCTCGGGTTGCGCAGAAGCGTCCGCGCTCCGTGTTGCGCTTCCAGGTTAGCAGAGTACACAACCCGTACGCAACAGGGAGTATCTGAAGAAGTGTGCATGCACACGAAAGCTCATACCAAGAACAAACTCAGTTGGTCTCTAAGGTGCTACTGGAAAGAATTTTCTATTTTGTTTCGACTATGGCAGACCAGCACGGCTACCCACCTGTAACTGCAACAGGGAGCGTGCGCAACCTGGGGTATAACTGTACTGAATAGTTCGTAAACAGGGCTGTTCTTAAACCGAGGTGCCACTGTCTACTTCGAGGCTTCAAAGCACATATATTTCAGTAATCCTTTGAGTGCTTTTGTTGTTCAGTCGTTCAGTCGTGTCCGACTCTTCGTGACCCCATGGACCAGAGCACGCCAGGCACCCCTATCCTCCACTGCCTCCCGCAGTTTGGCCAAACTCATGCCAGTCGCTTCGAGAACACTGTCCAACCATCTCATCCTCTGTCGTCCCCTTCTCCTTGTGCCCTCCATCTTTCCCAACATCAGGGTCTTTTCCAGGGAGTCTTCCCTTCTCACGAGGTGGCCAAAGTATTGGAGCCTGAGTGCTAGCCAGGCACAAAAAAAAAATGGCATCTGTGCTTTTGGAGCTGCACGCAAATAGAGAATCTTTAGGCGCGAAATGTGCCTGGCGCCCTGCTAATTTCGAACCCTGACACCACCCACCCGGAAGGGGCTAAATGAGGGAATGGAAAGGCATGCATGGAAACTGGGGTGAGATTCAGCCGGGGGTGGTTTTTTTTGCATGGGAGAGAACGGCTGACTATACGGGTTAAGAGAGAGAACGACTGGCACACCCATTAATTGCACCGAGAGAGAGATGAAATGCGGGCCATTGCAGAAGCCACATCTTCTCATTTCCTTGGGGGTGGGGGGGCAGCCTGGCCAATTCCGCCCCTTGCTTAGAAATCAAACAAGTTCCATCTGGTGTTCAATGGGGGGTGGGGAGAGGATGGATCAACCGTTAATCACAGAAGGAGGATTTGAGATTGGGAAACAGAGAATGGGTTTTGGCAGCGGGTGGGCGGGGGCCGGGGGGGGGAGTTCATTCTCTCTCTCTTTTCATTTGAAGCTGATCCACATCCAAGAGGAGGAAGGGGAGGTAAGTACATGTGTATCTATGTGGCTATAGCAGGACTCACCTTTTTATCTTGATTGCCATTCACGTTAGCTGTTTCAAAAATAGCTATTTAAGACGGTTGGAACCCTCCACCGCTGGGACCTCATGGGGAAAGGTTAGAAACGATTGCCCCAAAATTTCACGTGGCAAGCTTCATGGCTGGGTGGGGTTATGAACCCTGGCCTCCCAGGTCCGAGTCCAACACATTAACCACTGCACCACACTGCCTAGGGGGGGAATGCCAAGTTTCCCTGAAGTTATCCACAAACACCCTTGGGCGTCCCCCCATTCCAACACTACAGTTCTGTTCATCTAAAAGACTGGTGAATTTCCGATAGAGTTTTTGCAAACCGTGGCAGAAATACGGAGAACGGGGGCTAGGATTTGGGATATGGGCGTGGACCTCGTATGTGGGGCGAGGTCACGTAAACGCGAACGCAGGAACGCAAGGCTCGCTTGCACTGCACAGCCTTGTTGTTCAGTCGTGTCCGGCTCTTCGTGACCCCATGGACCAGAGCTCGCCAGGCACCCCTATCCTCCACTGCCTCCCGCAGTTTGGCCAAACTCATGCCAGTCGCTTCGAGAACCACTTGCAATGCCACAGCTCGGATAATAAAAGGAATAATAACAGTAATAGTAATGATAATAATTTATTACTTACACCCTGTCCACTGCTTAGACATTTATTCTATTTTATAAAATTTATATACTGCTTGATTGTAGAGCTAAATGACCCCTGGACGGTTTAGTCCAGTCGAATTCCACTATGGGGTTGGGGCGCTCATCTCGCTTTCAGGCCGAGGGAGCCACCATTCGTCTGCAGCTTTTCCGGGTCATGCGGCCAGCAGGACTATACCACTTCTGGAGCAACGAAAGACCAGAGCAGCGCAACGGAAACGCCATTTACCTTCCTGCCGCAGCGGTACCTATTTATCTACTTGCGCTGGTGTGCTTTCGAACTGCTAGGTTGGCAGGAGCTGGGACAGAGCAACGGGAGCTCACCCCGTCATTGCGGGGATTCGAACCGCCGACCTTCTGATCGGCAAGTCCTAGGCTCAGTGGTTTAGACCACAGCGCCACCCACGCCCCTTTGATTGTAGAGAACCTCAGGGTCTGTCACACATGGAGGGTAGGACAGACAACCTTGGGAGGTTTGATGCAGAGGTTTGGTGGCCATCTGCCAAGGCTTCTTCATCTGTGATTCCTGTGTTGCAGAGGGTTGGTCTAGATGGCCCTTGGGGGTCCCTTCCAAAACCATACAACTGTTTTGATTTTATCCTGAGCTTCCCCACTTCTCAACTAAACCTTTTATGGACATGATCTGAACCCTGGCAGAAGAACAAGACATAACCCTGCAAAAAGAAAAGGAAAAATAACCAAGGGGAGTGGGGAGAAGGAACTGGGGATTTGGGGGGGGGCGGTGTTTGCAAGGAACTGATTCCTGAAAAATTAGGGCAGGGAGCATGACGGCAACGCTCTCTGAATACACCTTGGATCCTTAATGCGTGGAGAAAGGCAGGACGAGACATGAGGAAGAGTTTCCAACAAAGGTTATCCGGGGTGAGAGAAGCGTTATCAACAGAAATCTGTGTTCATAACAGATCATTTTGGTGCACGGAAGAAAACCCTTGGGTGAAACCTGACGCACACAAACATATATATTTAATTATCAGAAAGCAAGGCTTTTCAACACACGGCTGAAGCAAATGGGTTTCAACTGAGCCCGTCACGGAGGGAAAGGGCGGAGAGGGGGAAGAGGAGACGCCGGGCGAGAACCTGAAATCACCCTGCACGGGAAGAGGAGGAGGAAGTGTCAGAATCTTATCTGCCCCGGGCTCCCAGTTCGTGTGGCTCCAGGCTCTGCTTAGGCACGGACAGGAGGGTTTGCACCCTCCGACGCAGCCCTATCGTGGTGCTGCTTCTCTCTTTACGAAGCATGCATGCAGCAGAGAACCGGGCCGTAAATCACCGTGCATGCACACACCTCCTAAAAGCACTTTCGGTTCACTCTGCAAAAAAAATAAAACAAGGAAGAAGAAGCCAACTGAGAACAGCAGCCTTGGCAAGGGAGCCCAGGAGGATCTCACCTTGCACGTAGGAGGAGGGAGGGATGCGCCAAGTCCTCGCGTGCCAGCCTGCCGGTGCCTGCGGGAGGGGAATTATCTTTGCTGGTGCAACGGACTGAGCCAGGGGTCAGCAAGCTAAGGCCCATGGGCTGGAAGCGCCCCCGTGGAGTTTGTTTGACCGGCCCAAGAGCTGCCCCCGAACCGAGCCACCGGTGCAGGGACTCGCTTCTGCGGCGCCAAAAATCGCGTCTGTGCAGACGCCGAAAATCCCAGGCGCGATCCGGCCCATGGAGGGATCTCCGTGGGACCGATCCGGCCCAGGCAAGATAAACCCTGCTGACCCCTGGGCGTTGCATCGTCAGGGAGTGGGTTTAAGACCTCCAGGGCTACAGGTGGGAGTCAGTCTGGTGTAGTGGTTGGAAGAAGAAGAGGAGGAGGAGGAGGAGGAGGAGGAGTTTGGATTTGATATCCCGCTTTATCACTACCCGAAGGAGTCTCAAAGCGGCTAACATTCTCCTTTCCCTTCCTCCCCCACAACAAACACTCTGTGAGGTGAGTGGGGCTGAGAGACTTCAGAGAAGTGTGACTAGCCCAAGGTCACCCAGCAGCTGCATGTGGAGGAGCGGAGACGCGAACCCGGTTCCCCAGATTACAAGTCTACCGCTCTTAACCACAACACCACACTGGCTCTTAGGAGCCAGTCTTAGGAGAGACCAGGGTTCAAATCTCCACTTGGCCATGAGGCTCACTAGGTGACCTCGAGGGCCAGTTCCTGCCGTTGTAACCCACCTCGCTGGGTTGCCGTGGGCATCAAACGAGGAGCAGGGAGAACCGCGTAAGCTCAGGAATGGAGACTGCAAGCATCTCAGTTGGTCAGATTATGAAAAAAATTCGAGCTTGTCTACCTAGCAAGTTGTTAAATCCAAGCCTGCCTTATCTAAATGTTCCATCCTTTCCACTGATTTAATATATGATATATATGATACAATCATTCAGCCTGGACACTGAGGTCCAGCTCCGAGGGCCTTCTGGCGGTCCCCTCCCTGTGAGAAGTGAGGTTACGGGGAACCAGGCGGAGGGCCTTCTCGGTGGTGGCGCCCGCCCTGTGGTACGCCCTCCCATCAGATGTCAAGGAAACTAACAACTGCCTGACTTTTAGAAGAAGAAGAAGAAGAGTTTGGATTTGATACCCCGCTTTATCACTACCCGAAGGAGTCTCAAAGTGGCTCACATTCTCCTTTCCCTTCCTCCCCCACAACAAACACTCTGTGAGGTGAGTGGGGCTGAGAGACTTCAGAGAGAAGTGTGACTAGCCCAAGGTCACCCAGCAGCTGCATGTGGAAGAGCGGGGAAGTGAACCCGGTTCACCAGATTACCAGTCTACCGCTCTTAACCGCTACACCACACTGGCTCAGATCCGGCCCCCGGGCCTTAGTTTGCCTACCCATGATCTAGGTCAAAGCAGCCAACACAGTGGAGTTCTGATCCTCAGCGAATCCAGACCGTTGGGCAAGCTGGCAACCCGGTTCACCAGATTACGAGTCTACCGCTCTTAACCACTACACCACACTGGCTCTCCAACTGAAGGCAGCCCTGTTTAGGGAAGTTTGCAATGTTTGATGTTTTATTGTGTTTTTAATATTCTGTTGGGAGCTGCCCAGAGTGGCTGGGGAAACCCAGCCAGATGGGCAGGGTATATTATTATTATTATATTATTATTATTATTATTATTATTATTATTATTATTATTTTCTTATTATGTTACAGACATTGGACTTCAACTCCCATCATCCCCAAACAGCCTGGCCGATGGGGTCATGAATAACTTAGCTCCATTCATTTCCGTGGGTCTACTCAGTGGTGCGACCCACCAAGGTTCCGTTCGGGCACCAGCCAGTCTCCTTTTGGAGCTTTTCCAGGTGGGCAAAGCCTTGCGGGGGAGGGCAAGGGGCATGGCTTGACATGTGGGCCCCTGAAAACTGGCCAGCAGCGTCCGTTCCAACTCTCTGAGGGAGTAGGAAGAAAAACCAAACAGATGTTTTCCCACAATTCTGGGAACCGTCTGGCAAGGGCGTCCCCGATTCCCTCATCCTGCTCCCATTCAAATTTGTCACGGCCTTGAAAAGATCTCTTTTTAAAAAAACAAAACAAAAGGGGCAGCATGGTTTTATCGTTATTATTTGGGGGGGGGAAACAGGAGGGAAAGCCACACACGGACCCTTTGCCGATGCCAAGGGGAACAGATGCAAGGCAAATTCTCTCCGGCTAGCGTTGCGCCTCCGACCACGGTGGCTGGTCCAATTATCAGGGCAAGGGAAGGCGATGTGATGTGGGAAGATCAGAGCGCAACACTGGCATGTGTGGAAGAACCCCCAGGAAACTCCCAAGAACTGTTTGCGCTCCGAGGGAAACACATGCAAAAATGGGTATCGTCACATAGAAGATGGAGCAAGAATTTCCCCCCTGCTCCGGAGCGCAGGGCTCAAACCAACGGATTCAAGCTACGGGAAAGGAGATTCCAACTAAATATTAGGGAGAACTTTCTGATACTTTCTGAACTTTCATTCAACAGGGGAACAGACCGACTCAGAAGGTGGTGGTTTTAAACAGAGCTTGGGTGGCCATATTTAGCGGCGATTCCTGCATTACAAGGGGTTGGACTAAATGAGCCTCCTGGCCCCTTCTAACTCTATAATTCTATGATTCCGTGACTCCAAAGCACTCGGCCACCATGGAGGGTAACCGCTTTGTCTCTGCGTGATTCTCTGAACGCCTTGCTTCTGCTCAGGGTGGCTCGATCCTGCCATTCTCAAAGCAGACGGAGAAAGCAGGGGTCCACCAAACGGTCCCACGGCATGCCCGCATTAAACATCCATATACCGGTAGATTTTAAAAAAAATAATAATAATTCATCGCCTCCTTTTACTTCATATATTGCAATTTGAGCTTTACGGAATGCACGTTAATGCAATCAACAAGGAATTAAAGGAAGCAATAATAACACAATTAAAAATCATACAGAATCTGGCACAGCGTGTTGCAATTGCTGAAGCGAGCAGAGGGGCGATCATTAAGGTCTCCGGTAAGACCCTCAGAGATCTTCAAGTGGGCTGGGGTGAGGAAATTGGGGTACCACAGAGCTTAGAGGAAGCCTGCCAATGAGGAAAATCATCAAGCAGAGGAGGCACCTGCTAAATATGTCTTTCCTTTTCTTAAATAGGGTTCCTACTTCACCCTGCCACCTCATGAGAAGAGAAGACTCCCTGGAAAAGACCCTGATGTTGGGAAAGATGGAGGGCACAAGGAGAAGGGGGCGACAGAGGACGAGATGGTTGGACAGTGTTCTCGAAGCGACTGGCATGAGTTTGGCCAAACTGCGGGAGGCAGTGAAGGATAGGCGTGCCTGGCGTGCTCTGGTCCATGGGGTCACGAAGAGTCGGACACGACTGATCGACTGAACAACACTGGCCTGCAAGCGCTCCAGTTGGAGAACAGCCTTGACCAAAGGCGTCATGGACTTTGAAGACACTCGAACTCAGGACCAAAGGGAGAAATGTGCTAAGAAGATGGCACACTTGGTGAAGCCTCACCGGGATCAACTCTTGCCCAGAAACCTAGGTCCCCACTGTGGAAGGACGTGTGAATCCAGAATTACCCCCCACAGTCACCTACGGAGTCACTGTTAAGACCGTGTTCATGGAAGACAATCTTACTCAGCTACGAGGGATCGCCAAAGAAGCAGCAGCACAAGAGAAGAAGAGGAGTTTGGATTTGATATTCCGCTTTATCACTACCCGAAGGAGTCTCAAAGCGGCTCACATTCTCCTTTCCCTTCCTCTGTGAGGTGAGTGGGGCTGAGAGACTTCAGAGAAGTGTGACTAGCCCAAGGTCACCCAGCAGCTGCATGTGGAGGAGCGGAGACGCGAACCCGGTTCACCAGATTACAAGTCTACTGCTCTTAACCACTACACCACACTGGCTCTCCCTTCCTGCGGTTTCCAGCAAGCGGGATTCAGAAGCGTCTACTCCAGGCATAGGCAAACCCGGCCCTCCAGATGTTTTGGGACTACAACTCCCATCATCCTGTTAGCTAGGGATGATGGGAGTTGTAGTCCCAAAACATCTGGAGCGTAGAGTTTGCCTATGCCTAGTCTACTCCCTCCGACAAATGTACTGAATTGGGGGGGGGGTCTCCCACTGTGGAGCCACGCGTGCTCCGTGATGTGCAGAGGGTCCCTTCCTCGGCTAAAAGGAGGCTTGAAAGAGACACCCCACAGTAAGCAATAGAACAGATGCCCGCTGCAGCTTTTCCAACATGCAAATTTGAGCCAACATGCTCCCAGAAAGATGACAGGCCCCAGCCCGAGCTTTCTTCTCTCCATGGGGCAAGCCCTGCCTCCATTCCCCTCATGACTCCCTCCGCATTAAATCCAGCCTCCAGTTCGGTTACACCCTGATCCGGCCCTTGACCAGATCAATGGGGAATGCTAAATATAGACCTCCTTGCTACATTGGCCATCCCTCCTTGTGGATCTTGGACCTCTGTCAATATCGAGTGGGCAAACCTCCATGCCTTAATTACATCCAGGGTGGACAGGAGGGAAGAGAGGAGAGGAACTTGCTTGGAATGTCCTTTACCCATGTAATCCCCCCCTTTACCCCTAAAGCTCTCATACAACCCCGTTTTTCACTCTATGCATCTCTGCCCCCCCCCCGCCCGAAAAAAAAAATCTGGTTTCCCCTCCCTACAAAGCACACCCTTCCTGCTTGCCATTTTCCAGGGGGAGGACCGAAGGATAGGACACACACCCCCTCCACATCGGTAGAGAATGAGGCTCAATCTCGGAGCCAGCCAAAAATTCTCAAAGAACCAGTCTTAAACCCAATGCCAAGACTGGTTCTTTGAGAATTGTCGACCCCCCGAGATGAAGAGCCTCATCCTCTACCGACTTGCAGAGGGTGTGTGAGAGAGAGATGGGAAGAGTAACAGGGCACAATTTCCTGTATTCGGAACCGCCTGTTGTGCCTCTGCGCGAGTCAGCGTTCTGGGCCGAACTCCTTTCCAATAAGGAGCCACGTTTGACACAGTGGCTCCTCAGATGGGCGGGCAGGTGTCCTAGCTCAGCTGCGGAGAAGCTGTTTTGCATGCAGAAATGTTCCAGGCCCAAAAGCAAAGCACCGCTCCAATTTTTAATCGGGGGGGGGGGAGATGTGTTTCAGCTCTCCAGGGTTTGAGAACTCTTACATGCAATTTTGTTCTGGGGTTTTTTTAAAAGAGGAAAAAAGAGGGAGAGTCAATCATCACTTTATTGCTGTAAAACAGGGGGGGCAGGGGGTGGGAGAAAAAATAAATATATAGCTTCCTCCCTGGAGACCGACGCACATCTTTCTTATTTTTCCTCTTTCCAAATGGGCCAGAGATTTCAAAAAAAATGAATAGGCTGAAGTGGGTTTTTTGCAGCAAAACGAGCGCAAGAGGCAAGCGCTCAGATCATGCTGACACATTTTGAACAAACTAAATTAACTCTTATATAAAGATTCCGTTTCCCCCGCCCACACCCTCCCACAATCCATCCATCCTCCCCCCCCCCGCCGTTTCCCCACAAGCGCTGAACAGCACCGGATTTATAAATATCAAGCCATCGCAACAACAACTAAAAATTCTGCATCTGATGTACGTTCCTTTCGCAGACCGCCGAATGATATGTCTGTGGGTGGGCTAAATGGGGAAAAAAACCAGTGTACAGTCATACCTCATGTTACGTTTGCTTCAGGTTGCGTCCTGCGGCGACCCGGAAGTACAGGAAAGGGTTACTTCCGAGTTTCGCCGTTCGCGCATGCGCAATAGCACTAAATCGCGCATGCGCAATAGCACTAAATCGCGCATGCACACAAACATCAAATCACGCCACGCACATGCGCAGATGCGGCGCTTCAGGTTGCGGGCTTTCCACGTTGCGAAGGGGCCTCCGGAACGGATCCCGCTCGCAACCAGAGGTACCACTGTACTCAGATGAACTGTCTTAGGTGCGGATCTTAAGATCCGTGGTTGCGCCGAGGTCTTGCTTTCGGGATTTCCTGTTGGGACATGTGGCTGTCCACTGCGAGAACAGGATGATGGACTCAGCGGGGGCCCCTCTGGCCTGACCCAGAAGCCAGGCCCTTCTCACATTCTTAAGACTCCTAGATCTATCAGCAGCGACTAAGCGCAATAGCTAACCACGGAGGCAGTGAGGCTTCTCAAGACCAGCTTCATGCTCCAGTACCGGGGGGGGGGGGGGCGGAGAACAGGCAGGGGCGAGTTGGCACGCGTCCTGGGGGCATGGCTCCCAGCGCAGGCGGGGAAGCAGCCACGATGGCACCCCACTGGGACCGCGCTCCCCCCCGCACTCCTCTTCCTCCCCCAGTGCAGCCGCAGGGGACTGCAGAAGGGGGAGAGTGCTCTTGGTGTTTGGGTCATCCATGGGTGTTTCCCACAGGTGTCTGGTGAGAAGGATGCTGAAGAACGTGAGCCTTTGGGCTAATCCAGCACTTAGGCTCTCCTGGTGTTCTTATGATGTCAATAATTATTTATCTCTGTGTGTGTGTGTTGTGAGAAAGAGAGAGAGAGACTCTCTATGAAAGCACAAATTGCATCCCGGGCTCCCTTTTTACCGATTTACCGAACTCCCTTTTTCTGACCGCCACTAAATGGCTTTTTTTCCCCTGAAGGAGCGTCTCCACCCCCATCGTTCAGCCCGGACACTGAGGTCCAGCTCCGAGGGCCTTCTGGCGGTTCCCTCGCTGCGAGAAGCCAAGTTACAGGGAACCAGGCAGAGGGCCTTCTCGGTAGTGGCACCCGCCCTGTGGAACACCCTCCCACCAGATGTCAAAGGAGAAAAACAACTACCAGACTTTTAGAAGACATCTGAAGGCAGCCCTGTTTAGGGAAGCTTTTAATGTTTAATAGATATTGTTTGGAAGCTGCCCAGAGTGGCTGGGGAAACCCAGCCAGATGGCGGGGTATAAATTATTATTATTAATAATAATAATAATATTATTATTTCAAAACAAGGTGATGGCATCAAAACGCTGGTGAAATGGCCGGGTGGGTTTTCACTTATTTATTTAATAAGGTTATGCACGACTTAATGATAACATTCCAAACTGAGTTTTGTATACACACACACACACACAAACATATTTTATATGCATATACACATGCATGTTTGTGTGTGCGCGTGTGTGTATACACACACACACACAAAAGTTGCCACACGATTCTGTTTGACAGTGGGAACGGTCTCCCTTGGGTGGTAGCAGACCCCCCCTCCCCCCTTCCTTGGAGGTTTAAAAGCAGAGGCTGGGTGGCCATCTGTCATGCACGATGTAGTTGCAATTCTTGCGTTGCAGAGAACTGGGCTACTAGACGACCCGTGGAGTCCCTTACAACTCTATGACCATGGCAGGTCCCCTCTTAGAAGAGACACCAGACCAGAATCCTTCATATATATGGCTGGTGGCTGTGATTGGCAGTTTCCGTAAGTACTCATCGTGGGTTTAAACGGCTCAGGTCCGCAATACCGCAACGACTCTTTCCACAGGAATCCACCCCAAGCCCCAAGATCATCCTTTGAGGCCGTTCTTCATGCGTTTCCTCCTTGAGAGGTCCGGAGGATGGCAACGTGAGAACAGGGCCTTTTCTGCAGTGGCTCCCCGTTATTGGTTTGTGTTTGTTCTCATTTTATTATGTATTTTCGTGTTCTCATTTTGCATTATTACGTCGTGAACTGCTCCGTGGTGTTTGGGTGAATGGCGGTATATAAATTTAATTAATAATAATGAAACTTGCATTAAAAATACTTTTAAGAGGAAGACTGATCAATAAGGCGCACCATTTGTAAACTGATCAGGTAGACGCTGACTGTTCAAA
Organism: Lacerta viridis; assembly: GCA_900245905.1. Lineage (NCBI taxonomy): Eukaryota > Metazoa > Chordata > Lepidosauria > Squamata > Lacertidae > Lacerta > Lacerta viridis. The sequence continues at coordinate 103,376 of OFHU01003719.1, read as the reverse complement.
CATGTTGAACACAAAATTATATACACACAACTTTTTCTCTTTCCAAAGCCTTCTGCACCAGCACACTAAGCTGCTTGTGAAACTCCACTTAAGTTTCGAAATTGATTTGCCATGAAATCTGCCAGCTTTCTGCCAACAGCCCTGCTGGCTGGGGCTGGTGCCAGATGTGATTCAAAACATCTGGAGGGCACTGCACTGGCAAAGGCTGCAAAATCGGGTTGACATTGTTGCGTTCATTCGTTTGCTGCATTTGTATTCCACATTTTTTTTCCTCTCTCTCTCTCTCTGTCTCTTTTCTCTTTCCTCACAACAACCCTGTGGGGTAGGTTAGGCCAAGAATCACAGTGACTGACTCCAAAGTCACCCAGTGAGCTTCATGGCTGAGTGGGGATTTGAACCCTGCTCTCCCAGGCCCGGCACTCTAACCACTACACCAAGCTCCCTTTCTCGTTTCAAGAAATTCAAAACTCAAGAGGTGAGCAGAGCCTGCAATCAAGTCAGAATCCAAAAGGATGCAATTTTTGCTTCACACCAACCGAAGACCCGTTCTGCCCCAAAACCAGATATCCGGCGATATTGGAATGATCCAGCTTGGAGGAAGGCTTCGCACAAACACACTCTCATTACTAGGTGCAAACCCAACATTAAACAATCTGAAGTATGAACACCACACAGGGGGTAACCAGGTCTTTTGGAGGTTTCCTTGCGGAGATTACCAAGGGGGTCAGGGAAGATATGTAAATGTAGTTTACAGGCAGGTAGCCGTGTTGGTCTGCCATAGTCAAAACAAAATAAAATAAAAAATTCCTTCCAGTAGCACCTTAGAGACCAACTAAGTTTGTTCTTGGTATGAGCTTTCGTGGGCATGCACATTTCTTCAGATACACTGAAAGAGAAGTCACCAGACCCACCAGACTCCCTCACTATATTTAAAGGTCTGGTGGCTTCCGTTTCAGTGCATCTGAAGAAGTGTGCATGCACACGAAAGCTCATACCAAGAACAAACTCAGTTGGTCTCTAAGGTGCTACTGGAAGGGATTTTTTATTTTATTTTATGTAAATCTAGGTTAGGGTTGGGGAGGGGATCATGTAAGCGACTTACGAGCTCACCTTAAAGGTAAAGGGACCCCTGACCGTTAGGTCCAGTCGCGGACGACTCTGGGGTTGCGGCGCTCATCTCGCTTTACTGGCCGAGGGAGCCGGCGTACAGCTTCCGGGTCATGTGGCCAGCATGACTAAGCCGCTTCTGGCAAACCAGAGCAGCGCACGGAAACGCCGTTTACCTTCCCGCCGGAGCGGTACCTATTTATCTACTTGCACTTTTGACGTGCTTTCGAACTGCTAGGTTGGCAGGAGCTGGGACCGAGCAACGGGAGCTCACCCCGTCATTGCGGGGATTCGAACCGCCAACCTTCCGATCGGCAAGCCCTAGGCTCTGTGGTTTAACCCACAGCGCCACCCGGGTCCCCAGAGCTCCCCGGGGGGGTGGGGTGGGTGTCTAAATGCAAGAGATAAATAAGAAAAATAAATAGCAGCACTCAGAGCAGACTAAGGGGCGAGGCAAACTTGAGCCCACAAGCTCCAAATGGGTCTACTTTCAAGTCAAACTCGGTTAGATGCAATGCGCTGTTGTTGTTGTTTTTTTATAATATTGAGTTTTCTCTTGCGGCTGTATAGTTGGAAAACATACCATGGGGGAGAGGAAAGTGTAAAAAGAAAAAAGAAAAGAAAAAGGGTCGGGGTTGTTGTTGTTTTTTTGCAGGGAAAGGGGGTGTCTGTCAAAAAGATGGCTTCTTAATTGGCACCACATTTCACTGAAGCTGATTCGCCAGCCCAGATGTTCCTCGCTCTGACGGACAGCAACAACAACCCCCCCCCACGCATCTCACAGGGCCAAACGGGGGGGGGGGCGTTAGAGAGCATGCAACTATAACACTGCCTGCATTTGCCAGTGCTAAAATATTTGCTGCTGCGGGGTGTTTGGAGAGGAGATGGGGCTCTCAAATCTGTATTAAAGGAGCAGAAAAAAATCTCTTTTTTTGTTAAGCCCTAATCGTTCGCTCCTAATCATCAAGACCCAAACTTGGAAAAATGCACACACACACACACAAAAAAAATGCGCTTGCAACTCCCCACACTCTTTCAATCAGACTGCTTTAAATTCTATAGTGTTTTCAAATCTATCACATGGTTTTTTTTCTTTCTGCGTCCTCCCCCCCCCCAATTTCTCCCCTCCCCATTGGCCATCCTTTGTTCATTAAGGATCTAGGAGGGGGATTGAGACAAGGTGGGGGGGAAGGGAGGCTGAGAATGGTAAGCGGACATCTCCCACCCCCCCTCCTTAAAAAAAAATTAGCAAATTCTTGGAAATTCGTTTTACCCACTCTGCTGAATTCCCCCTTTTAAACTAGCCAACCCTCGGTTAAATTAGGGCTGGGTGCCATTTGCCAAAGTTCTGCTGAGTTTATTCTGCGCACTTGAACATTTGGTAAGAGACGTACATCGGATAATGAACGGCCGGATTATTTATTTTTTAAAGTGGTGTTGGGTGGGTGGGTAGGAGTAAAGGATGAGGAGAGACCAGAATCCAGCTTTTAACAGGCTTCAGAAAACAACAACCTGGGGAGGATTTCGCCTCCTAAATTTCGCTCCTTGTTGTGAATCAGACAAAAGACGGGGAGGGATATACAGTGTATCTCTCTATAGGGCAATTGTGGGGCTGCTCAGAGTTTTAAAAAAACAAACCCAAAAAACATCCCCCCCTCAACACACACTCATAATAAAACACAGACCCCACCCGCAATCCTGCAGAAAATTCTTCTTTGTTATGAAGTTTTTTTTATTATTTTCAGAACTTTCCTGACCTCCTAAAACACAACAGATTCTTACATGCAATAGGATGAAGAAGGGGGGACGACGGACTCTTTTTTTCTTCAGTCTCTCGCCCTCCCACCAAAGTCCCCCCCCCTGAAAAAAACAAAACCAAAAAACAACAACCCAGAGTTAAATTTGCGGAAACCGCAAGTTGTTTGCTTGAAAGTTAAGAAGCAGAACAGAAATTGGAGAAGCGATATATCTGCTTAACAGTCCGGCCTGCTGAAGAGGGAGACCCACTGAAATCGACAGGCATGGGGGAAACTGTTAGTTTCAGTAGTTTATTTCACTTGGCGTGCAACCCAGAGGGGTTTTTGTTTTAAAAATAAATAAATGCGCGCACATATGAATTGATGTATACAGAGAGGACGTTTCCAGGATGAAGCCTTCTAAAGGGTAGCGGGAAAGAGCCCAGATCTCTCTTCCCCCCCCCCCAAAAAAACCCCGATTCAAACACTCCGAGGCTTAGGAGTTTATCCAAACTGCTGTCTCCAAACACCAGGAACCAGAACAAAAGGCGCAAGTGGTCTCTCCAAAGTGGATGGAAAAGCGGAAGGATTCAAAATTGCCCATCGAGGCTGCTCAGTGCACATGCACCGTTAATTTTATTTTGGGGTGGGCTTTTGGGGGGGGGCTGGGTGGGTTGTGGGGGGGGTAAATGCAAAGAAAAAAAGAAGGAAAGCAAAGTTGCTCCAATGCGCCCACCCTGGAAAATGAGGGGGGAAAGGCAGAGATCTGTTCCTCCGCTGGCTCCTCTCAACCTCCAAAACAAAAGACCCCCTTCGTCAAGGGTTGCAATGGTGGAGAAGAGGTGTATCGTTGGTTTTGTTTTGTTTTTTAAGGAAAAAATGGAGGGTGGGTAAAAGTTTTGAGAGCCATTTGCGAGAAACGGGGCAAAAAACAGGCAATCTGATAGAATCTCAGAGCATCCGCTGGGATTAGGCGAAGACAAACTAGACAGAGATACATTGTTTTAAGTAAATAAATAAAAAATATATATTCAGGACTCACCCTGCAATTAAGCAACGTTTCCCCATCAATGCATGGCGGTGTTGTCTGTCCCCTCCTTTAAAGAACGGGGGTTGGGGGGGGGCGTTTTGCAGAAGCAAGGGACTGAGCCCCTGCTCAGTTAATCCAAACTTGGAAAGTTTTGAGAGCTGGAGAGGGAGAGAGAAAGGAATAGTGACTCCCTAGCCAGGCTCTGGGCGGTGGGAGGGGCTGGAGGGGGGGCCCCACCGGAGAAGGGAATGGGGAGGAGCTGAGAGACATGAAGCCCAGAGAGGAGGAATGAAAGGGGGGGGCACAGGGAGAGGAAAGAGATGGAGAGAGAGGCCTTTCCGCAGCACTCTTTGTTTTTTCCATAGGAGACTTTTAAAAAGTTGCTTGCAAATGTGCATTTCTAAAAAGGAAGAAAAAAAGGAAAAGAAACCCACACGGGCAGGTCTCCCAGAATCGTAGAGTTGGGACCCCGTGGGGTCATCCAGTCCAACCCCCTGCCAGTGCAGAAATCATCTCAACATGGCAGATGGACCTCTGCTTAAAAGCCTCCAAAGGAAGGAGAAGTCTGCCACGTCTCCTGGGAGTCAGGTCCGCAGCCGGACAGCTCTTACTCACGGAAGGGGCACCCTCAGCCCTGGCTGGTCAGAGGGGAAGGGGCTGCCCTCTGCACATGCCCAGGCACACCCTCGCGGGCCTTTTTTGCAGAGGTGAAATCCACCAAACGCCACACAAAGGAGCATCACAGCACCTTAAGAGTTAGCAAATTCATTGTCCCGCCGCCGCCGCCACTTTTGCGGCCTACATATGGGAATCTTGCTCTACAACAAATTTGGTCGCATTTTAAGATGCCGCCGGTCTCTTTCATTGCCTGTTTTTTTACGTCGTTTTCCCCTACTCCCCATTTTACCCTCGCGACAACAGCCCTGTGAGGTAGGCGAAGACGAGAGGGGCTGGGCCCAAGGACACATCCAGCAAGCTTCACAGCCGAGTGGGGAATTCGAACCCTGGTCCCCCAGGTCCTAGCCCAGGCTTCTTCCACCTCGGCCTTCCAGATGTTTTGAGACTACAATTCCCATCATCCCTGACCCATGGTCCTGCTAGCTATGGGATTGTGGGAATTGTAGGCCAAAAAACATCTGGAGGGCCGAGGTTGAGGGAGCCTGTCCTATCCTAAACCAACACAGTAACCACTGGCTCTCGTATGCCCAGAGGGTGTGGAAAACTCGCTTCCGAGGCCAAGTTCAGAGCTGTTTCCTTCCCAGAGCAAAGCACAGGATATAAATGTAGCACATTAAATTTGACGGCCTAAAATATATTTTTGTTGGGGCTTCGGAATCAGTTGCAGGAAGCCCTGATTTTTTAAAAACAAAACAGGCACCTTAGATGCAATTGTGCACCTCTCGTCTGCTCAGCGCGATGCTCTCCAGATGTTCTCGGACCCCCAACCACGACGATGAAGACTGTGGTCCAGCAATACCTGGGGAGAACCACCCTTTGGTGGCCTGCGGTTTCATGCTAAAACTATGGGCATATTAAGGTCGCAGCATCCAAAATGAGAAGACCCGTACCGTTTTCAACTGCCTTAAGTGAGGCAAGGGGTGGGGTGGGGTGGGGCAAAGCTGGACCCCCTGCCCCCTAAAGGCCACACACACTCCCCAGGATAGTGTCTAACTGAAACTAGCAAGACCCCAGTTCGAATCCTGTTGCCGGTTAACGCGTGCTGCACGCCGCATCTCTCTGCTGAGCCTACCTTGCAGGGCTATGCCGTGGCTCATAATGGGACTATACAGCACTGTAAATTCTGTGGCGGACCTGGAGTCTTGTTGACTTTTACGGAATAAATCCCCCCACCCAAAAAACAAAAAGAGAGCTTAAAAGCGCTGCCCGGATCTGTGAAGCCAGCTGGGGCCTCAAAGGGAGTTGAGAATCCCTGCAGTTTTTAACCCAGGGAAGTGAGGGGGAAGTTTGGGGGGCAGAAATTTAGATAATACTCTCCCCTCCACAAACACACACAGAGAGAGAGAGAGAGAGAAACACACATAAAGCTTCAAAGGCAATCTTCTGAAGCGTAGAAGGAATGTTAAGTTTTTCTGCACCACAGCTGTCTGAAGTGGCTGAGATTTCCAAGTTCGCCCCCAAGCTGCATTTTTTCCCAAGGCTGCAGTGGCTGTAGATAAAAAAAACCGCTGGCATTTGTATTTATCCCACGTTCCTTCGATACGCTGCTTGTTGCTACTGCTTTTTAAAATATATATATATATTAATGGATCAAACGGCCCTTTGGAGCAGAGGCATTTCAAAGTTCTAGTCCCTATGATAACGGAAATAAACCCTGAAGTGTTCTAGTAAGCTAAGGGGTTGGTCTTTGTCACCTTCTCAGTGTGAGTTTGGTCACCGTCCTCCGCCGGGGCTTAGGGTGGGGTACATAGCTGCTCCCTGCTCCTCTAATTTTACCCTCACAACACCCCTGTGGTGTGGGTCAAGCTGTGTGCCTGCCTGCAGATCACCCAGAGGCCGAGTGATGTTTCATAGAATCCTAGAGTTGGAAGAGACCCCAAGGGCCATCCAGTCCAACCCCCTGCCAAGCAGGAAACACCATCAAAGCATTCCTGACAGATGGCTGTCAAGCCTCCGCTTAAAGACCTCCAAAGAAGGAGACTCCACCACACTCCTTGGCAGCAAATTCCACTGTCGAACAGCTCTTACTGTCAGGAAGTTCTTCCTAATGTTTAGGTGGAATCTTCTTTCTTGTAGTTTGAATCCATTGCCCCGTGTCCGCTTCTCTGGAGCAGCAGAAAACAACCTTTCTCCCTCCTCTATATGACATCCTTTGATATATTTGAACATGGCTATCATATCACCCCTTAACCTTCTCTTCTCCAGGCTAAACATACCCAGCTCCCTAAGCCGTTCCTCATAAGGCATCGTTTCCAGGCCTTGGACCATTTTGGTTGCCCTCCTCTGGACACCTTCCAGCTTGTCAGTATCCTCTTGAACTGTGGTCACCCTGGTCTCTTAGCCACGACACCTCACTGGGCTGCGAGGTTTTGAAAGGAACAGGGACACAGGGAGCTGCCTTCTTTAGACTACCTCCGTATTGCTGACACTGACCGGCAGAAGCTCTCCAGGATTTCAGACAGGGGAGTCTCTCCCAACCCCTAACCTGGAGACGCTGGCCATCCCATTTGAGACCTTCTACATGTATGGGGACCCAGGTGGCGCTGTGGGTGAAACCACAGAGTCTAGGGCTCGCCGATCGGAAGGTCGGCGGTTCGAATCCCCGCATGACGGGGTGAGCTCCCGTTGCTCGGTCCCTGCTCCTGCCCACCTAGCAGTTCGAAAGCACGTCAAAGTGCAAGTAGATAAATAGGTACCGCTCCGGCGGGAAGGTAAACGGCGTTTCCGTGCGCTGCTCTGGTTTGCCAGAAGCGGCTTTGTCATGCTGGCCACATGACCCGGAAGCTGTCTGCGGACAAACGCCGGCTCCCTCAGCCTATAGAGCGAGATGAGCACCGCAACCCCAGAGTCGGACACGACTGGACCTGATGGTCAGAAGAAGAAGAAGAGTTTGGATTTGATATCCCGCTTTATCACTACCCGAAGGAGTCTCAAAGCGGCTAACGTTCTCCTTTCCCTTCCTCCCCCACAACAAACACTCTGTGAGGTGAGTGGGGCTGAGAGACTTCAGAGAAGTGTGACTAGCCCAAGGTCACCCAGCAGCTGCATGTGGAGGAGCGGAGACGCGAACCCGGTTCACCAGATTACGAGTCCACCGCTCTTAACCACTACCCCACACTTTACCTTTACATGTATGGGGACTGCTCTGCTCCTGGGCTACGACCCTCCCACAACAACAAAAACTTCCCAAGGTTCCAGTCCTCATTGTTCTGATTTCAATAGGAGCAGAGGAAGCTGTAGGAATCCAAGTCGAGCCACTCACAGGTCCATCTAGCTCACTAGGGTTGAACACTGACTGGCAGGGTTTGAGACACTGAACATTCCCTGGAGATGCCAGGAATTGAACCGGAGGCCTTCTGCATGCAGAGCAGGTGTCCTACCGCTGATATTTTAAGCACCCCGACCAGAAACTCAGATATAGGAGCTAATCACCAAATGGAAATTTAAGCCTAGTGTCAGGGTGCTGCCCTCACCTCAGCGCAAAGGGTTGCCAGGCCTTCCAGGCTATCGCGAGCCCCCGCCCCACCTGCTCAGCAATTCGTCTTCCTCCAGTGGGGAAGGCAGCGATCCCTCTAGCGGGGATGGAGAGATGGGACTGGGAAGTAGGAGCCAGGGCTCTGACAGGGAAGGAGAGCCCTCGCGTCAAGCAGGGACTGGAGGGGAGGCGCCTCTTCCGTCTCCCCGCTTGCGCAGGGGGGAAAGACGCAGAGGGGGGAGGCGGGGGTTCCGCATCCCGCGCCTTTTATGCTGGGCGAAGAACCGGAAGGGGTCATTCCCGGACTCTGCCGAAGGATGAGCTGGACGTACTTTTTTGTCGCTGCACTGTACATACCTGCGCAATAAAGAAACTTAAGTTTTTAGAGACCTCGGCGTCAGGCTGGTTACTCATGAGCAATCGCTGAAAACCATTACAGCTAGGTTACGGTCACCACAAGCCATACTATGATGGTTATTTCTGCAATGAGGTTGATTATCGTTATCGCTCCATCATTTCTATGCTGCTTAATATTTTAAAGGGGAGGAAAACCTCAAAGCGGTTTACAACACATTGAAACTACAACAACAACAACAAAAACTCCACAAAACAATTTTTAAAAATCCAGAAGTAACAATTATTCATATTTCCTCTCCACAGTATTTTTTAAAAAAAACATTCTCATAAAAAGAACTGAAGAAGGAAGTGGGACTAAGTTTCAATGAATGGGCATGAAATTTAATCAGAATCATTTTCTGAGCTGTAATTAAGTATATACTTTCAGGCCCTTTTTGTTGCTCTATATTTTCTTCCAGTGCTTTGAGGCCTAGTGAAGAGGAACAGAACCAATGCATACCACACGCATGCAAAAACAAAACTGAAACCTTTTTCTTTTCTGGTGACAACAGCACCTCCTAAAGGAAGAAATGTATCTTGTTCTTGCATTGGAGAGTTCAGATTGTAACCTAGAAGAAGAGTTTTGGGTTTGATATCCCGCTTTATCACTACCCGAAGGAGTCTCAAAGCGGCTCACATTCTCCTTTCCCTTCCTCCCCACAACAAACACTCTGTGAGGTGAGTGGGGCTGAGAGACTTCAGAGAAGTGTGACTAGCCCAAGGTCACCCAGCAGCTGCATGTGGAAGAGCGGGGAAGCGAACCCGGTTCCCCAGATTACAAATCCACCGCTCTTAACCACTACACCACTGCTGGCTCTCCAGGACTTGCTTGTCCTCACAGAAATTAGAATAATCTGATACCATACATATTTTTTTTAGAAATGATTTATAAAATATTTGAACCCCTTATCTTAAAATATTTTATTCATCATGTTAAAATAAAACATTCCATAATCTATTTTTTTTTTCAATTTTTCCAAATTTTTCGGGGGGACGGGACAAAAAAGGCTTTTTCCCCCCAGTTTTTTTTCCAGGCCTTCACATCTCCAGCCAGGTGCGAAATGCGCCTGGCGTCTGGCTAATTTCGAAGACTGCTTGGCTGCCACTGTGGGAACAGTGGTCCGCTGAGAACCAGATCAAAACCGAACAGAGCCAGATCCGCGCCCCGAACTGCAGGCCCACACCCGAGGCAACTCAGATGGATGCAGAAAGCACAAGAAAAACCCAATTGGCAAAAAAAGAGAGAGAGAAGTGCAGCGATATCAAAAGCAGTAACAGCTGATAACAGCCGCACACACACAAAAAAAACACACACACCCTGAACAGCAGAAGTCTCCGGGGGTATGTCTGGCTGCAGGAAGATTAGAAAACCAGGTACCAGGCAGATCTCTCCGGGGAGGAGATTCCACCTAGGGGAAGATCCCTTCTCTTCACCGTCAACCTCAGATTAGGGAGGGACCCGGGCAGGGATCTCTGCCAGGAGGTCAGAAGATAAGCAGGCGATGATACAGAAGGAGGCAATCTTCCAGGTCCCAACTTTGAAAGTTAAGCAGCTGCAAAATTCTAGTCCCCTTGACTCTGAATAAAGAGCTGATTTATTTTTCCACACCTATCAGTCAATCGCCCATCTCCCACCACCCTTCTGAGTAATACCCCTCCCCACCCTCTCAAATATATATTTAAGGGTCTGGTGACTTCTGTTTCAGTGTATCTGAAGAAGTGTGCATGCACACGAAAGCTCATACCAAGAACAAACTTAGCTGGTCTCTAAGGTGCTACTGGAAGGAATTTTTTCAATGTATATTTTATATTTTATTTTGTTTTGTTTTGACTATGGCAGACGTCAAACACGGCTACCTACCTGTAACTTAAAATACATTGGAACACAGGAAGCTGCCTCTGGGCTCATTCAGATTCCTTTTAACGGAATGAGTGGCCCCAGAATTTTCCCTGCGGAAACCTGCTATTTCTATGGCAGCAAACCATAGAAAACCCGAATTCCTGAAAGTGGAAGGGGGGAAGAAGAAAAAGAAGAAGCACTCCGCCATTGGACCAGGAAAGCGTGCAACACGGATAGGCCCTTATGCCAAGTTAGAGCACTGGTCCATCTAGCTCAGTATCGCCCACACTGACTGGCAGCAGCTCTCCAGAATTCCTGGCAGGAGCCTTTCCCAAACTTAACTGGAGATCCAGTTACAGGTGGGTAGCCGTGTTGGTTTGCCATAGTCAAAACAAAATAAAATAAAAAAATCTTTCCAGTAGCACCTTAGAGACCAACTAAGTTTGTTCTTGGTATGAGCTTTCGTGTGCATGCACACTTCTTCAGAAAGCTCATACCAAGAACAAACTTAGTTGGTCTCTAAGGTGCTACTGGAAAGAATTTTTTATTTTATTTTGTTTTAACTGGAGATGCCAGGGATCGAACATGGGGCCTTCTGCACGCAAGGCAGATGTTCTACCAAGGAGTTACGGCCCTTTCCCTCCCTGCCCCCAAGCTCACTTCTGCCTGCACTGACCGACAGTGGCTCTCAGGATTTCAGGCAGGGGTCTTCCTCCCCCCGCCCCCGCCCCATATCCCTCTCTGGAGATGCAGCAGGGGGGTGGCATGTCGAACCTGGGGCCTTCTGAACACAAAGCAGCTACTCTGCCACAGAGGTGACCGCCCTTTGATTTGATTTGTGCCTGTAAATGTGCAAAAGATTCCTGCAATGCAGAGGGGTTGGACTAGATGACCGCTGGGGTGCCCTCCAACCCTACAATTCTGTGATTCCATGCATACCGGGTGAGATGTGCCTTGCAAACGCAGCACAGGTTGATCAGGGCAGCTGATCAAATGGGAGGTGGGGTGAAGAACAGTGTTCGTAATTCCCCAGGCGCCAGGCACACTTTGAGACTGGCTGGGCGCCTCTAGCTTTCTTAACCAGGTAAGCAGAAGAGCTTATTTATTGCGGGTGCCGCTGTGGGATAAACCACAGAGCCTAGGGCTTGCCGATCGGAAGGTCGGCGGTTCGAATCCCCGCATGACGGGGTGAGCTCCCGTTGCTCGGTCCCTGCTCCTGCCCACCTAGCAGTTCGAAAGCACGTCAAAGTGCAAGTAGATAAATAGGTACCGCTCCGGCGGGAAGGTAAACGGCGTTTCCGTGCGCTGCTCTGGTTCGCCAGAAGCGGCTTTAGTCATGCTGGCCACATGACCCGGAAGCTGTACGCCGGCTCCCTCGGCCAGTAAAGCGAGATGAGCGCCGCAACCCCACTGGACCTAAGTCAGGGGTCCCTTTACTTTATGACTTCCCTTGACTGACACTTGACTTCTTTTATCCGTGGCCTAATAATGGTCAGGGGTCCCTTTACCTTTTATCTCCCACCTTTTTCTCCAAGGACTGCGCAAGGGTTCACACTCTGAGATTGTTTCTTTAAAATATAATGAAATGAAATGAAATGATGATGATGATATATATAAATATGAATTTAGCAAGGATGACAGCGGCAATAAGAGATATACAAAAACAGAAAACAAAAGCAGAATGGAAATATGTGGAAGAATATTTAAGAAAAGAAGGTTTGAAAACGGAACTAATGATTTGCTTAGATTAAGTTACGCACGTGGGAGATTTAAACTATATAAAATTTTGTTTTTTGTTGTTGTTTTTTGGTTGTTTGTAAGAATGAGAGTAACTAAATTATTAGTCAGAGTAATGAAATGAGCATTATTCTAAGAAAACCGTCGTAGAAGCAATATGAAGTCATATTTTAAATTTGATGTATAATTTGAAAGAGACTATTGTAAATTTATGTGATGTAAGATTTAATGTTTTGTTTTATGGATGAAATCCTTTTTTAAAAAAACCACAAATTTAATAAAGGCTTATTTTAAATTTTAAAATAATAATAATAATAAATGATGATGATGATCATCATCATCATCAGAATCCCATCACGAAATAAAGGCGCGTAGTTATTCCATTGTGGCGGCCGTAACCCAGGTTTAAGGGCACCATTCGGTGATTAGCTTATGCATTTGAGTTTTTTAACACCGGAAAAATCCCTTAGTGATTAGTCCCTTGAAGACAGGGCACAGCAAACCAACGCAAGAGAGACAGACAGACAGACAAGACAAGACAGGGGGGAGAGGGATGCCCCCCCATCCCCATCCCCAGCCAGCGGCCCGAGAGCCCCACACCCACGCAGGCAACATCGACCCAGCTATTTATTGCCTGGTGCCCCCCTTAAGTCACACAATCTGCTTCTCTAATGCAGTGAATCCAGGCAGGGAGCTGGACAGATTCCCACCTCGCTGAGACCAGATTAAAAGCAGATGATCCCAGCTTTGCTGCAACCTCATTCCAGGGGAGGGTCGGAGGTTACGCAAGAAAGAGGAGAGGAGGGGGTCCAGGGCGGCAGGGGGCGCAGGGGGGACGGGACACACAGACAAACAGCCTGGGGAACCTTTTCGGGAACACTGCATCTGCATTTTGATTGTTTCGTGTACCCCACCCTACCCAAAAAGAGAGAGAAACTCTTGCTTCCCAAACCTCTGCCTCAAGTCCGCCCGAATCGCTCTGCCAGCTCCCCGCAATCCGGCGCGCTCCAGATATTCCTGAACTACAGTTCCCAAAAGCATGAACTACAGTTCCCAACAGTATGGTGGCATATGGTAACAGCTTGTGGGGTGGTGGTGGGAAGGCTTGACAAGAAAGGGGACATGCTCAGAAACACACCTGGCTCGCAGCACTTTGATGCCCAGGTCCACGAACATTTCTGCGCTGCCGTCGTAACAACACACAAACAATTATATTCTCCTTCAAGCATCCCAAACATTATGAGCAGAGAAAGCTGTCCTATACAGAATCAGGTCGTTTTGGCCCATCAAACCCAATGTTGCCTGCACTGACTGGTAGCAGCTCTCCAGACCATGGGCTGATCTAGTTCGGTACGGTCTTCTCCGACGGGTAACAGCACTCTAGATTTTAAGGCTGGGCTCTCTCCCAGTCCTACGTGGAGATACCCCTTGGGGGGCTGAACCCGGAACCTATTGACTCCCAGCAAGTTCTCGACCTTCCCTTAAAAAAACCAACAACGCAAGACTCCAGTGCGCTCATGTTTGTGGGACTAAAAGACAGGTTGGAACAGGAGCATAGAAAGGTTTCTTATACAGAGTCAGGCAGCTGGCCAATCTAGATCAGTATTGCCAGTGCTGGCTGGCAGGGGCTCTCCAGGGTTTCGGACAGACTCTCCCTTAATAATAAGGCAAGTTTCTAGTCCTCATGGGTCTGAACAAAGATGCATTGCAGTAATCCAGCCTGCAGGTCACCAATGCATTGAGTTAAATTGACTAGGCTGTGCTGGTCCAGAAACAGCTGCGGCTTTCCAGCCAGTGACATTTCCCAAGCATTTCCACAGTATGTTGCAATAATCGGAACTAGCTGCTAATGAAAGAAATCTGACTTTACGAAAACGGGTTTCTACGCACCCTAACTACGGCCCAAAGGGTTGCATTGATGAACTGGAAGAATGAAGATACGGCCCTCTTTCGACGCGATTCCCTTTAATCAACGGATTGACAGCACGGTAACCCTTGCAACGTACGAATGGATTGCCTATGGACGTAGACTTTGTTTGGACAAATATATTGATATCTGGAAAAGGGTTTATACAGAATGTAGTGAATTATTGGGACGCGGGAGGCGCTGTGGGTTAAACCACAGAGCCTAGGGCTTGCCGATCAGAAGGTCGGCGGTTCGAATCCCGCAATGACGGGGTGAGCTCCCGTTGCTCGGTCCCAGCTCCTGCCAACCTAGCAGTTCGAAAGCACGTCAAAGTGCAAGTAGATAAATAGGTACCACTCCGGCGGGAAGGTAAACGGCGTTTCCGTGCGCTGCTCTGGTTCGCCAGAAGCGGCTTAGTCATGCTGGCCACATGACCCGGAAGCTGTACACCGGCTCCCTCGGCCAGTAAAGCGAGATGAGCGCCGCAACCCCAGAGTCGTCCACGACTGGACCTAACGGTCAGGGGTCCCTTTACCTTTTTTACCTATCATGTCTCCTCTCGGTCTCCTCTTTTCCCAGCTAAGCATACCCAGCTCCTTCAAGCGCTCCTCATAGGGCTTGATCATCTTGGTCGCCCTCCTCTGCACACCTTCCAACTTGTCAACATCCTTCTTAAATTGTGGTGCCCAGAATTGGACACGAGATTCCAGCTGTGGTCTAAACAAGGCAGAACAGATTGGGACTATGACTTCCCTTGATCTGGACACTACACAGCGGACCCTCGGGTTACGTTACCTTCGGGTAACATACCCGTGTTTCTCTTAAAATAAGACGTGCCTATAAAATAAGCCATGGCAGGGTTTTCAAGCGTTCACGAAATATAAGACATACCCCGAAAATAAGCCGTAGTGCCGGGCGCAGTTCTGGAGGGCGCCAAAGAAGAGGAAGAGAGGCCTGTCGGGTTGGCGCCCAGAACCGGATGTTGCTGCTGGTGCAGCCCCGTCAAAATGCCCAGCAGCGCATGCTGTGTGGAGCCCCGAGCCAGCGGGACCCAGCAAGAGCCGCCTCCTTCCTCCTTCTGGCTCCCGGAGGCTCAGGGAGATCCGTGCGGCGCTGTTGGGCGCCGACCTGGCAAGCCTCCTCCTGCCACGGTTCGGGGCACTCCGCGCGGTACTGCTGCACGCTTTCAGCGGCAACAGCCAGTTCCGGGCGCTGAGCCGCGGCAGGAGGAGGAGGAGGCTTGCCAGGTCGGTGCCCAGCAGGGCCGCGCGCCCTGAGACAGCTGGACCCAGCAGCAGCGCCGGCCGCGGCAAGAGGAGGCAGGCGCCCATAACCATACGGTACTTAATTAAAAAAAATAAGACACCCCCCGAAAATAAGCTATAGGCTTATTTTCTTGAGTAAAAATAAATATAAGACGGTGTCTTATTTTCGGAGAAACGCGGGTGACTTTCGGGTTGTGAACGCGGCAATCCCGGAACAGCATGCGCAGAATAGGCACCTCCGGTTATGAAGATTTCGGGATACGGCTGGGCTTCCGGAACGGATCCCATTCGTATCTGGAGGTCCACCAAGACCCCTGGATCCTTTTCACACGTTCTGCTAGTAAGCCAGGTGTCCCCCCAGCCTGTATTTGTGCAGCTGGTTCTAAATGCAGAACCTTCCGTTTGTCCCTACTGAGATTCAATCTTTGAAGGTCCTCTTGAATCACGATTCTTTCTGCAAAGGAGCAAGAGGGAGCTCACTTTAAGGTCCTCAATCTTCCTTTGCAGACATATGGGTCACTGCCCCACGCCGGACGCTCAACTAGGATATCCTGTGTGGGGCAGCTGCAGGGCACAGTTTGCAAGGAATACCTCGTGGGCTGAACTGGGGACCCCAGGCCATTACCCACGGTAGCTGTACCTGGCACTGAGGAGGGAGGTGGGCTGCATGACCTCTGGAGATCCCTCCCAACTCTCTGAGCATCCAAGCGACAGGCAGCAGCACACCGTTAAAAGCACCAGAAAACCCACTGTGCTTTCAGCCTCCTGCACTTGCGCTTATCTCCATATTTTTTTTTTAATTAAGCCGAGCGACGTTATTAGGCTTACATTAGTTGCATAAAGGTTCATCGGATCCGTTTATCTCCGCAATCGAGCCCAAGTTATGAAATTTATTAAGAATTTTTTCTTCGCTACTATATTCGGGGGTGGGGGGTGGGGGGGAAGTAGGATATAATTAATTCCCCAGGAAGAAAGCTTTTACAAACTTTTTCTTAGCAAAAAACTAAAAAACTAAAAAACTTTAAAAAGTTATTTCTCTTCCCTAGCTATTTCTTTGATTGAGTGGAGTTCTTTTAAATTGGATTTTTATTTTTTATTTTCCCATTCTGAATGCCGAGAACCAGACAGACACCGTCTGTAGAATTTGTACATGGTGTGAAAGATGGAAGGTGTGCAGAGGAAGGGAACCAGGATTATCAAGGGTCTGGAAACCAAGCCATATGAGGAACAGTTGAAGAAGAAGAAGAAGAGGAGGAGTTTGGATTTGATATCCCGCTTTATCACTACCCAAAGGAGTCTCAAAGCGGCTAACATTCTCCTTTCCCTTCCTCTGTGAGGTGAGTGGGGCTGAGAGACTTCAGAGAAGTGTGACTAGCCCAAGGTCACCCAGCAGCTGCATGTGGAGGAGTGGGGAAGCGAACCCGGTTCACCAGATTACAAGTCTACCACTCTTAACTACACCACACTGGCTCTCTTGAAGGAGTCGGGTATCTTCAGCTTGCAAAAGAGGAGACTGAGAGGAGATATGAAAGCCATCTTCAAATATCTAAAGGGTTTTTCCTCTCTCCTGCTCCGGAGGGCAGGACCTAAACGAATGGATTCAAAAGACACGAAAGGAGATTCCCGGCTCAACATCTGGAAGAACTTCCTGACAAGAAGAGCAGTTCGACAGTGGAACGGATTTCCTTGGAAGGTGGTGGACCTTGAATGGAGCTTTTAAAACAGATGGTTTAGTTGAGATTCCTGCATTGCTGCAGAGGGTTGGACTATCAGGGATGGCCAAAACTCTGGCCCTCCAGATGTTTTGGGACTACAACTCCCACCATCCCTAGCTAACAGGTCAGGGAGGATGGGAATTTGTAGTCCCAAAACATCTGGAGGGCCACGTTTGGCCATGTCTGGCACTAGTTGATCCTCAGAATCCCCTACGACTCTTAAGATTTCCATCTATGGGCTAATTTGTGGCACCAAACACCTTCCGCATCTAGGACCCCTTTGGCCCCTTTGGCTTGTGGAGCAGAATACCCCATCAGGCTGGCTGAAATTCACAGCCCCTAAGTTGCCCCACCTGCAGACATGAGCCCCCACCCTGCCCCCCCGTCTCACAAATGCAAGGGCACCTGGCTCAGGTGCTGCTGAGCTCGCCCAATTCCAGTCAGTAGGAATTTGAAAGCGGGCTTATTTGAGAACGGGTATTTTTTTTCGTCAGAGGAGCGGGCAACAGGTGCTGATTAGGTACGGATTAAGAGGAAACCGTGGAAATTCGAAGCCCCTCGGGGACTTCCCGTGAAAGCGTTCCCCCCCCCCATCCCACGATTCTAGATGTTTAACCTGGTTTTCCACCGAACCAAAAGCCAGAAACTTTCGAACTACGCCCTTTCGCTTAATAACCTTAAACCAGGAACACGTGTGAACCGAGGCTTTTTAAACCTCAAGCTACCCGGTAGTTTTAAGTCGTAACTTAACACTCTACCTTTGGGGGGGGGAAACCAAACTACTTTTCAACTTGTTTTGATCCGAACTGAAAGCCAAAAGAAGTTTTATGTCGTAACTTAACCCTCTACCTTTGGAGAAAAAAACCAAACTACTTTTCAACTGGTTGTGAACCGAAGAACTGAAAGCCAAAAGACCTACCCAGAGCCGCCCCTTTTAACCTAAAAACGAAACAAAACACGCCATGAAGCTTATGCAGAGCCTGAGCTAAAAACCAACCCTTTATACTCCAAGTTGAATTTCCCAATAGCTGCATCAAGCACCATATGGAACCCTATATTCCCGAGGGGTGAAGTTACCCCCTCTCCAAAGATGGGACTTCAAACTAGGTTTCTGTGGCTTCCCTGCTAGCGTACAGCTGGGGTGTGTGTGTGTGTGTGTGGATCTAGGTTTCTACAGGCTTCTTTCTCCTACCACCCCCCCCCCAAAAAAAATGAGAGGCAGAGAAACCACTCGGAATGATCAGCCTCTCCATTTGGTTTTCAAATTAGTAATTATGCTGGGAAAACCATCATCTGAAAAGAAGAGGGAGGGAGAAAGAGAAAGAGAGAGGGGGGAAAAGAACTCAGCGCTTAAAAACTATTCCCCAGCAGTGCCTGTTATCTGAACACTTATTTAAATTTAAAAAAAACCTGCTACCACAGCAGCAAAACAAAAAACTAAAAACACACGCACACAATGGTTAAGCGTTGAAGCATGTTTATTTAATATGCTCCTCTCCTTTGCCAGAGAAGGCCCAGTGCCATTTCTGGCAGCCCCACGCATACAATGTCCCAGAGTTTATCTGCCCCCAGACAGAAAATGTGCAGCCAAGCAAGCACACAGCTCAAGAGGGTCTTTCTTTGGGGGGGGGTGCAATTTGCTGGCTTCCCTAAGAGCTGGGGCCAGGTCCCTTTAGGTCAAGGCACCAGCAAACCTCCCACCCTCCCAAAAAAAATCTGGAGAAGATGGTTAACAAATGCAGCCACCCCTGGGGAAGTTTCCCCGAATGGCTCCTGCCCAGACTTTTTCCCGATTGGCTGCAAGCCCTGTATAAACAGGCAGGTCAGCCCAGAGTCCCGGACATTTTGTCCACGGCCGCCTGCCAACGGACTCGCCGCTTGGTCCCGCTCAGTCCTTTTCCCCCCGAATAAAAGCCATCGCGTCATCGCCTAAAAGCCCTCTCTGCAAAAAAAAAAAGAAGAAGAAGAGAGGACTGTTTACCCAATCCGTATTTCGGATGACGCGATGCGGCGGCTGTGGCACTCTTGCGAAGGTGCACGCCCCTAGGGCCAGTTTGCACCGACGACAAACCGGAGGAGCTACGGGCCAAATTGGTCATTTCAAAATGGGTGGGGAGGGAAGGACCAGAGTCAAAGCCAGATCTCCAGCATGCCGATCTGAAAGCCGAAAAAGCAGACCCTGCCGCCCACTCGGTGGGGACTGACTTCTGTGACACTGGCACTGCTTCTGGGCAGGTGGCGACGCCGGCGCAGCTTCGGATTGGCTCCAGGAAGTTCCTGCACCCAATCCGAAGCCTCGACGCCCACGCGCTGAGGTAAACCCAACGTGGCCATGGAGGGAGAGGTGGGCAGGTGGCGGGTCTGGGCCGCTCCATGGGTATCGTGGCGGGCGCGTCGCAGGGCTTCAGACGGAGCTTAGCGTGCCAACTGGCCCCACGCCTGGTGCCCGGCTCAGCGCTGCTGCTGCTCCTGAGCGCGTGCGGAGCGAGTTCCTCCTCCAGGTCCGCAGGCAGCTGCGGGACCGGCTTGCAGGGTATTTATATTTTTCAAAATATAGTCCGGCCCACCAGAAGATCTGAGGGACAGCGGACCGGCCCCCTGATGAAAAAGTCTGCTGAACCCAGGAGGTTAGGCAGCTATTTATTAAACCATTAACTCCAATTTGTGTTACAGGGAAGTTACACTACATCAGCAGAGGTCTCGTGTCCAGATCAAGGGAAGTCATAGTCCCTCTCTGTTCTAACTTTGGAGAGACCCCACCTGGGGTCCTGTACACAGTTCTGGGCAGCACAATTTAAGAAGGATATTGACAAGCTGGAAGGTGTGCGGAGGAGGGCGACCAAGATGATGAAGGGTCTGGAAACCAAGCCTGATGAGGAACAGCTGAAGGAGCTGGGTATGTTTTGTTTGGAGAAGAGAAGATGGAGAGGTGATAGGAGGAGAGCCAACTTCAGATATCTAATAGGCTGTCACATGGAAGATGGAGCAAGCTTGTCCGCCGCTCCAGAGGGGAGGACTTGATTCCGATTCAACATTTCTGACGGTAAGAGCTGTTTTGACAGGGGAACGGACTCCCTTGGATGGTAGTGGACTCTCCTTTCCTGGAAGCTCTTAAACAGAGGTTGGATGGCCACCACCCCTGGACGAGCTAGCTGAAATTCCTGCATTGCAGGGGGTTGGACTAGATGACCCTTGGGAGCCCTTCCACCAACCACAAGCTTATGACGCTATGCCAAACCGTTAAGCCCACGCTTTCCTTACTGCAAAACCAAGACACCCTGACGTTCGAAGGAAGTGCATCTGCGGCGGAAGACCACCTAAAACCAGCTTTTAACTGCGCAACCCTGGGTCTGCCGTTATGCAATTGAAACGCGCCCGAGAAATAGGTCTGGGATGCGTATTTTTTGCGAGCGGTCTGAGAAAGGAAAAGGAAAAAAATGAAGATTGCTTCAGATGCCTCTCCCCGCACGCAGAGGAGCACAGCAAATTAAGTCCAGCTCTGTGCTCACGCCTGGTGTGAGTAACCACAGCTGCTGCCTACAACTTCTCTTCTCCAGCAGGACTTCAGGGTCCCGCCCCCCCTTTCCGCACAGCAAAGCACGCCTCTAGCTAAAAGCTGCAAAGATAACTGTCCGATAGTATCTGGCCTCCTTGGGGTTTGCCTCAGGGTGGGGTTCCCGTCTCCCCTCGGAGCAGCTGAAATAGGAAACCAAGCGCCTGGAGAATTGCCGGCGAGTCTGACGCAACAGCCGATTCCCCCCTCGCAGGCCCAGGCGAGCAAAAAACAGGATTAATTAGTCCTCAGGAGGAGCGGCGGGCAGCACTCATTAAGGTCCCTGGCTCGGCTTCCGTGCGGCACCTCACTCTTTGGGGCAACAAAAAGGGATTTTTCTTTCAGCGCTGCTGCAAGACTGCGCTCGAGAGCCGAGGCAGCCTCTCAGTTGGCGGGTCTCGTGCTTCCAAACACGCAAGCGTGCAGCCTCGCTTCCTAGAGCGGGGTCCCGTTGCCCACCTCGGAAGGCTTGTTGTTGTTCAGTCGTTCAGTCGTGTCCGATTTTTCGTGACCCCATGGACCAGAGCGCGCCAGGCACGCCTATCCTCCACTGCCTCCCGCAGTTTGGCCAAACTCATGTTAGTAGCTTCGAGAACACTGTCCAACCATCTCATCCTCTGTCGTCCCCTTCTCCTTGTGCCCTCCATCTTTCCCAACATCAGGGTCTTTTCCAGGGAGTCTTCTCTTCTCATGAGGTGGCCAAAGTACTGGAGCCTCAACTTCAGGATCTGTCCTTCTAGTGAGCACTCAGGGCTGATTTCCTTCAGAATGGATAGGTTTGATCTTCTTGCAGTCCATGGGACTCTCAAGAGTCTCCTCCAGCACCATAATTCAAAAGCATCAATTCTTCGGTGATCAGTCTTCTTGATGGTCCAGCTCTCACTTTTAAAAAGAGAACTCGGGGCATTGCTGGTCCTTTGCTGAGAAACCTCAGGAAATAAGAAGGGGGAGCGGGGGAGTGGTTGCGCCCCCAGGAAGCTCGTGCATGGTCATTTTGAGGGGTCGTCAGCCCAGGATATGGGTAGGCAAACTAAGGCCCGGGGGCCGGATTCGGCCCAATCACCTTCTGAATCCGGCCCGCGGATGGTCCGGGAAACAGCGTGTTTTTACACGAGTAGAATGTGTCCTTTTATTTAAAATGCATCTCTGGGTTATTTGTGGGGCATAGGAATCCGTTCATTCCCCCCCCTTCAATTTGAAATACTTTATTGTCACTTGTAAAACTTGTATACAGTGAGATTACATGAACATCCCCACTCAGCTCTCTTAGTCTTAATTCCCCTCGTTTACCCACGTAACCCGAAAATCAGTTGCCCTGTGTTATCTTTTCATTCAGTAGCCTAAATGCCCATGGATAGAAGGTGTTCTTTACCCTGTTGATAAATCATGCTTCTCTATCTTCTGCCCAAGGGGGGATATATAGTCAAAATATAGTCTGGCCCCCCACAAGGTCTGAGGGACAGTGGACCGGCCCCCTGCTGAAAAACTTTGCTGGCCCCTGATCCAGGGGGCCAACTGGTGTGTATGTGTGTGTCTCCACTTAACAGAACTACCCACTCATAATACTTTTTTTTAAAAAAAGCGCACAGGACAATCATATTTCGCTCGCCAAGCTGGTTACACTGATCTGAGTTGCCAAAGGCATGCAGGGTTATGTATTGGATAACTGGATATTTGCCCCAGTCTTCCTCCCCAAGATGCCCAGTGCAGCATTCAAATAGACAAATTATTATTACAGTCGGACCTTGGAAGTCGAACGGAATCCAATCCGACATCCAAAACGTCAGAAGACCCAAGCGCGGCTTCTGATTGGCTGCAGGACGCTCCTGCGGCCAATCGGAAGCCATGCGTTCGGCTTCCAAAAATAGTTCGACTTCCGAGGTACGACTGTATTAGCTGCTTTTTCACCAAGTCAGCTCAAAGCAACTTATAAGCAAAGACATACTGTATATTCTGGCGTATAAGACTACTTTTTAACCCAGGGAAATCTTCTCAAAAGTCGGGAGGTCGTCTTATACGCCGGGTGGAGAATCTGCAGTCGAGTATATCTCAAACTCTATATTTTAACTGGAAAAGTTGGGGGTCGTCTTATACGCCCAGTCGTCTTATACGCTGGAAAATACGGTACATTAAAACCAGTGTCAATGGCAGATGAAAATGATGGACTATATGGAGCTCGCTGAGATGACCGGGAAACTTCGTGACCAGAGGGACGACGCGGTGGAAGAAGAGTGGAAGAAATTTAAATTGCATCTTAAAAATCATTGTAAGATTGAAAATTAGATATAATTTGGAAGGAAAGCTAGACTGTAGAGTTAGAGTTAGGTTAAGTGTGTGAGAATTGTGAAGAATGAGTTACGGTAATAGATAAGGTTAATGATGTTTTATGGTAAAATAAGTTTCTTCAAGATGGTAAGAAATTGCTGAAGATGATTGACAAGGAACGCAGGAAGTGGAGATGAGAGGAAGTCAGGATACAATGCAAAGGATAGAGGTTTAGTGATAGGTATAAGTTTTTTTCTTTTTATTGTAGGTTTGTTTTTGTTTTTTGTGGTTGTATTGTTTTGTGTTTGTTTGTTTGTATTGACTGTTTTTATGAAATCTAATAAAAGTATTTTTTTAAAAAAACAAAACACCAGCGACAAAAAAGGAAAAAAACAAAACCTAAAAAGACAAATCCCGTTTTTTAAAAAGGGCAAGATTAAAACATTCCACCCACTCTGCTTAAAAAAAACAAGGCAAAAGGCATGCTAAAAACTCGTGTATCCGAGTTTCTAACACTGCCAGCGATTCCAGTTACAGGTGGGTAGCCGTGTTGGTCTGCCATAGTCAAAACAAAATAAAATAAAAAAATTCCTTCCAGTAGCACCTTAGAGACCAACTAAGTTTGTTCTTGGTATGAGCTTTCGTGTGTATCTGAAGAAGTGTGCATGCACACGAAAGCTCATACCAAGAACAAACTTAGTTGGTCTCTAAGGTGCTACTGGAAAGAATTTTTTTATTTTGTTTTGTTTTGACTGCCAGCAATAGCTTTAAAAGAGGGCTGGACAAACTCACTGAGGCAGGGAGGGCTGCGCATGGCTACCAGTCACAAATGCCTAGTAGGAAGCAGGAACGCTTCTGGAGGCCAGTCGCTGGCAACCCCACAAGAAACGGGAGTCCTCTTGTGGCCAAATCCTGCTCGCTGGTTTCTCACAGGCATCTGGTTGGCCACTGCTGGCTAGATGGCCCGCTGGCTCCATCCATCAGGCAAGCACTTCTCACGTCCTTATTCTTTTGCTAAATTCCAAGAGTCAAGCTGAGCAGGGGGAGGGAGCCACCTTGTGCGAGCCTCAGCTTCCCCCCCCAAAAAAAAACCCCTCACAGTGTACTTACTCCAGGCCCCCATAATGACAGATGCCAGAGACCTACGGAACGCCTGGATTGTATACAAGAAGAAGCGTCCCAAGGAGGCCGGGTTCGGCTCTGCTCCGTACTTTCCCTTCCCCGCGCTCCGCATTCCTGGAGGCTTCGCTTCCTCCCCACCTCAGTGTCCCCACACTGCTCTGGGGAAGGGGAGGGGGTGCTCAGGCGAGATGCACGCATGCGGGGGGGGGGGGCGTAGAGACTCCCTCCCTGCCTCAAAGAGTCCTTAGGAAACTGGGCCAGTTTCCCTCTCCAAAGAATCTGGCGGAAGCCTCCGGTTAGTCCATTTCCCTCTTCCATTTCCTTCCGTCTCCAGTGTGTGTGTGTGTGTGTGTGTGTGTGCGCATATATATATATGGTTTGTTTCTTAAAAGCATCAATCCTGCCCCCCGGGGGTTGCAAACACATCGGCTCTCTCTCCGCGCGGGAAAAGAGGCCAGAGATGCTCGCCTGCCCACCCACTCTCAGCCTTCTTCCCTTCCGCCCGCCCCCCATCTCCCAATTACGCACAACGTAGGCAGGCTTCCCTCCTCCTGTTTGTGTCCTCCCCTTGGGGTATTGTGCACCACCATCACACACGTACACACGCACACACAAAACAGCGCACATGAGAAGCGGGCCATTGCTGCTGCAGCTTCGCCAAAAAGGAGTCCATGATTGCATCTCCCAGGAACGGCCAAGCTCGCTTTTAAGAACAGCAGGCTGGAAGGCTCCTCTCTCTCTCTCTCTCTCTCTCTCTCTTCTGCACGCTCACACTTCTTTATTTCGGCTCCAGTGGAAACCACAGCTGGGCCTCCTCCTCTTCCCTCGGCTGTAAAGCAAGATATTTTGCTCCACGCCTGAGGCTCCCCATTTCAGAGTACCGCTCCTACCAGCCAGCGCCACTGCAGGGGGAGAGAGGGAGGAAGGATGGAGAAAACAGCCTGCTTCAAGAAAGTCACAACATACCAAGAGGCGTTCAGGACAAGGTGCCAGACGCAGAGGTGTTTCCAGGGGCGTAGCAAGGTAAACTGGTACCCGGGGCAAAAAAAAAAATTGTTTTCCAGGGGCGTAGCAAGGTAAACTGGTACCCGGGGCAAAAAAAAATTTGTCACCCCTCCCGCCCCAGAGGCGTAGGAAGGTCAGGTGGTACCCGGTGCGGAAAATTTCTTGTCAACCCCCCCATTGATTCCCCCCCCGCAAAAATGGTTTTATGTTATTTCATATTTTCTTACAAAGGAATAATAACAAGTAATAATAATAATAAACTTTTATTTATATCCCACCCTCCCCGGCCGAAGTCGGGCTCAGGGTGGCTAACATCAGATACATAACATTGGTATAAAATCAAACAATAATTAAATTACCTCCTAAAAACATCTCAAAATCAAATTAAAGTCTAATTAGATGGCTTTCCACAGGGTTAGGGTTGGGAACAGTAAGTGCTCCACTGAACTGAAATTTCAGCCTTCACGACATAGGAAAACAGCCAAGTGAACAGCTATTTTGGTGGAGGAGGGTCAAGATATTAACCGATATGCATGAAATTTCATATATAGCTATATAATCCCTAGTATAGTAAGATAAGACCTTTGGAGCAGGCATTTAAAAAAAAATTTTTTTTTGAACTGCAGGAAGATGTGGTGGGGTATAAATAGTAAAATTATCATTATGGAATGGGGCGTCCCATCGGAGAAATGTTGGAGGGTATAGTCTAAATCCCCTGCAATGCTTTTGGCCAATGTGGGGCTCAAACCCATGTCCCCAAGATTAAGAGCCATGCTGAATGAGCTTCCTTAGAAAGTTGAGATAATTTTAATCTGTTTTAGTAGTTCAATTCCCGTACGTTTTAAACATATATTTAAAAAGAACTAGGATAGGTTGGGTTTTTTTTGGGGGGGGGGGAGTGGCGTAACACAAAATGGCTGCCACACCCCTAGAGAGGCAGGGGCACAAAATGATACAGGTTGGCTCCCACCCAGCCGAGAGGGGGAAAGGCACCTTTGCGACCCACTGGCATGATCTCTGCATCCCTCCTCTATTCAGAATGGACATTTTTTTTAAGGATGATGTTCGACGTGGGAAGTGGGGAGCCACCGCAGACAGAAACCGAGGAGGAAGAAAAATGGGATTTCCAGGGGATATTTAACAGAGGCCTTTTTTTCTCCGAGGCTGGCAGCTTTAGGTGCCATCAGGGGCGTACCCAGGATCAAAACTAGGCGGCGGGGGGCAAGCCATGGTCGCCCAGGTTCAAAAACAAAAACAGAAAAACGTTCCCCCCCCAAACAGAAAGCCCCAAATGGCTGAAAAACTCAGTTTCCCAGGATCCTCAGTCCTCGCAAAGGAACTACTCACCATGCAAGGGAACTCAGTTTCCCAAGCTCCCTTGCAACGATGAATCCCGGCAAATTCAGAAACTGTTCCTCTCTTGCCAGCACGATGTAGCGTGGATACAAAAAGCAGGCAGACGAGGAAGGATGAGAACCCAGGCTAAGACCATGGTCAGCCCTCGGATTCGCCCCCTGACACTGCCCAAGTCTCAGCCTGCATCCCCATTTGACCAAGCAGGGTGCAGGCTAGGATCCGGTCTCTGATAGGCACGCCAGCTCTTTGTCGGCATGAGGGAGGGGGAAACAGCCGGCAACACACACACACACACACACACACACACACACACACAGTGGCCAACTGTGCCTCGGCAAGAGGGCAAGAGCTCAATTGTTATTGAGATTTTGGGAGGGGGAGAAAGACCAGTCGTTGAGCTTTTATTCAGGAGGAGAGCTTTTTTTTTCCTTTTAGGCTGCCGATAACCATTTAATTTTATTATTTTTTTGCTTCGGGGGGGCAGCTCCCCCCCACCCGGGAACGACCATGGGTGCCATGCTGACAAGCTCAGCACTGGCGAAAGGGAGAGAGGTCTTCCCGAGATTCGCAAGAAGGCGGATCGACGCTCCCGTGTTGTTCTCAGATCGAGGAATGTGGAAACGTATCAGGTCTGACCCACTTGCAAGCCCCCACAAGAGAGCCGCAGCGCACGCACACACACACACAGCACCCCGAGGGCTCTCTGGTCTCTCGCCATGCCTGAGAATAGAAGGAAAACGAAAGGGGGGAATCGGGAACATGGCGGCCTGGATGCCAGATGAGGTCTGCCAAGTCGAATCACCGTCTGGGGTCCCAGCAGTTAAGGGAAAAAAAGCATAAGACGAGAGGGCAGAGCAGAACTTCGCTCCTTTTTCCATGAAGGAAAAGCCCTCTCCGCGTTGGAAAAGAGAAATTTAGAAAGGCCCTGCATGATCAGGCCCAAGGAGGGGAGTCTCAAAGGGAAGGCAAAACGCTGTGCTTGGTTTGGGTTCACATCTCAGGTGTTACATCCTGGTTCCAATCTGAGTTTTGTGCACCAGTATGCAAGGCTGATCGCCGAAGAATTGATGCTTTTGAATTCTGGTGCTGGAGGAGACTCTTGAGAGTCCCATGGACTGCAAGAAGATCAAACCTATCCATTCTGAAGGAAATCAGCCCTGAGTGCTCACCGGAAGGACAGATCCTGAAGCTGAGGCTCCAAGGCTTTGGGCCACCCCTTGAGAAGAGAAGACCCTTTCAAGCAAGTTCCCCGTCCCTATAAATGTAGCTTCCCTCACCTCAGTTAGTCAGACAGTCTTGTCTAAAGAATGTGCAGGAAGAAACTGCCTCCTGCCTACTATGTCAGAGAGCTGAAATCACTTACCGAAATCACTACAACACTATCCATTCTGAAGGAAATCAGCCCTGAGTGCTCACTGGAAGGACAGATCCTGAAGCTGAGGCTCCAGTACTTTGGCCACCTCATGAGAAGAGAAGACTCCCTGGAAAAGACCCTGATGTTGGGAAAGATGGAGGGCACAAGGAGAAGGGGACGACAGAGGATGAGATGGTTGGACAGTGTTCTCGAAGCTACCAACATGAGTCTGACCAAACTGCGGGAGGCAGTGGAAGACAGGAGTGCCTGGTGTGCTCTGGTCAGAGCCGTCTCATGCATAGGGGCAGGTGGCGTGGTGCACCAGGGCGCCAGGCCCCCCAGGGGCGCCCCCGCGAGCCCGCCGGCATACCGGGCGCCCCCTCCCCAACCTGCCCCCACCCCCACGGGCGGGCAGGCGGGCGCTCGCGCGCCGGCTGCCCTCCTGAGCCCCAGCTGGAGTGCTGGGAAGGGCACGCAAAGCTCCGCGCTGCTCCAGCGCCACGCCCCTCATCCCCCGCTCGCCCACCTCCCTCCCGCGCTGGCCGCCCCTCGGGGGATGATGGACGTGGCGCTGGAGCAGCGCGGGGCTTTGCGCGCCCTTCCCAGCGCTCCAGCTGGGGCGCCGGAGGGTGGCCGGCTTGCGGCGCCACGCCCCTCATCCCCCGCTCGCCCACCCCCCCTCCCGAGGGGCGGCCAGCGCGGGAGGGAGGTGGGCGGAGAGGCGGCCCACCGGGGGCGCCGAGGGATCGTCGCGCCAGGGCGGCCGATCCCTTTAAGACGGCCCTGCTCTGGTCCACGGGGTCACGAAGAGTCGGACACGACTAACATTCAAGGAAGAAGAGCCTTCCTAGATCAGGCCAATGTCCCGTCTAGCCCAGCATCATCTAGGTTTCTGCGGAGGCAGAGCATGGCCATTGCTGCCAGTTGCCTCCATTCGTTTCTCCATTACTACTTTAGAAGCTCTCCAAGTTGGGGGCCATCGCTGCCTCTTGCAGGAACGAGCTGCAGCAGTTATCTCTGTGTCGCGGGAAGAAGGGCTGTCCTGAATTTTCCAGCATTCATCTTCTACTGGGTGTTTGTACCTAGTGTCTTCACAGTGTGAAGAACCCAGAGATCTACGGATGAAGGGTGACATGCAAATTCAACAAGTGACAAGAACAACAGGGTGGTCCACGAGTTCTAGGGCTGCAAGAGAGGGAGAAAAGCTTGTCTCCATCCACTTTCTCTACACTGTGCAAAATTTCCTAACAACAACAACAATTTATCATTTATACCCCGTCCATCTGGCTGGGTTCCCCCAGTCACTCTGGGCGGCTCCCAACAGAATACTAAAAACACGATAAAACATCAAACATTAAAAACTTCCCTAAACTGGGCTGCCTTCAGGTGTCTTCTAAAAGTGAGATAGTTGTATATTCCCTTGACATCTGATGGGAGGGCGTTCCATGGGGCGGGAGCCACTACCAAGAAGGCCCTCTGCCTGGTTCCCCATAACCTCACTTCTCACAGGGAGGGAACCGCCAGAAGACCCTTGGAGCTGGACCTCAGTGTCCGGGCTGAAGAATAGGGGGTGGAGACGCTCCTTCAGATACAGTGGTACCTCGGGTAAAGAACTTAATTCTTTCTGGAGGTCCGTTCTTAACCTGAAACTGTTCTTAACCACTTTAGCTAGTGGGGCCTCCCATTGCCACTGTGCCACTGCTGCAATTTCTGTTCTCATCCTGAAGCAAAGTTCTTAACCCGAGGTACTATTTCTGGGTTAGCGGAGTCTGTAACCTGAAGTGTCTGTAACCCGAGGTACCACCGTATACTGGACCGAGGCCGTTTAGGGCTTTAAAGGTCAGCACCAACACTTTGAATTGTGCTCGGAAATGTACTGGGAGCCAATGTAGGTCTTTCAGGACCGGTGTTATATGGTCTCGGCGGCCGCTCCCAGTCACCAGTCTAGCTGCCGCATTCTGGATTAGTTGTAGTTTCCGGGTCACCTTCAAAGGTAGCCCCACGTAGAGCGCATTGCAGTAGTCCAAGCAGGAGATAACCAGAGCATGCACCACTCTGTGGGCAGGGAGGCTCTCATCCTGCGTACCAGATGGAGCTGAGAGACAGCTGCCCTGGACACAGAACTGACCTGCGCCTCCATGGACAGCTGCGAGTCCAGAATGACTCCCAGGCTGCGCACCTGGTCCTTCAGGGGCACAGTTGCCCCATTCAGGACCACAAACCTCTGTCATGCCTCTCTCCTCACTTGCCTTCTCTCCAAACCCAAAACCTTTCCCCAGAGGTGAGTTGCTTCGTCCCTTCCCACATCTGGGTTGCCCTTCTCCTCCTCTCGCTCGCTGCCTCCCTAAGCCGTTCTCGACTCAGGCAGGCTGGGTGGCTGCAACGATGAAGAGAAGGAAGTGCACTCAAGAGGAGGAATGCGACGGGGCCAAACGTTGCGCGCAAACAGCCCCAGCCGCCAGAGCCCTCGCGTCTCCCACCCGCTTGGACGTTCTGTTCCAGACGGCAGCTGCTGCGTGTTCCTTCCACCACCTACGCCTCATCCAAATCAGTTCTTCCCCTACGTGGACGGAGCCATCTGCCACGTTCTTCTCCCATTCACCGAGGGTTTTCTGCAGCAACGCCTTGGCACCCCCCACCCCCACCCCATCGCAATGCTCGCTGCTTCCTGTTTGGAAATCCCAGAGGAGCAAACTGTTGCTTCCACCGCCTTTGGGAGAACAGATCTGCAAAACACCGCGGGTCAAAGTTCATTTGTTGTTGAGACCAACACTTCTGGTCACTTCAACGGAAAAAAAAATATTCTATGCATACCGAGCAAATACAACGATAACCAATTTATACATAAACACCCTGAAATGCAGACTTACACAAATAGGTTTCTGAATTAGAATGCGGGTACAGGATATCACCTCTCCCTGCCAAAAAAAGAGGGGATGAACGCTTTCCACCAAGGCAGGAACTCTCCACGGGTGAGCCCTGGGAGGAGGAACAAGGATATCCCATGATCAGGTTGCTCAAGTAAGTGAGCCAAGGCGCACGTGGTTCAAGACTGATTTTCTCCACTCGGGCAGAACTGGAGGGTACGAGAAAGTTTCAAGCCTGCAAATGCACTGTACATTCAAAGCATGTTTTCCCCTCCCTGGAGAATCCTGGGACCTGTCGCTTGTTGAAGGTGCTGGGAACTCTAGCGGCCTTCGAAAATCACCCTCTTCTCGTAACACACCGGCACAATAAATCACTGCATTCCATGCGCATTCCGTGGACAAAAGAACCCACTGCCACCAACTGCTGCTGTTGGTGTGTGTGTGGGTGAAAGGAGGAAAATAGGAGAGAGTTTTTCCACCTATCAAGCCAAGGCAGATTAGATAATACCAAGTGTGCCATGAGGGGTATCTCAAGCCTCAAAGCAGGCCTCGGAGATGTGCAGACAAGCCGAAAGCATGAAAAAGACTGATGATTTAAGGACTCCCCGGTTACGAGGGAAGCAAATTCCTTTACTGGCACACTACGCATTAACAGGTTTGATCCAATACTGGAAGGAGCAAGTTTACAGCTTGGGGGTGCCCCTGGATTCAATACTGGAGGCTGAGGTGGACTTTTTTCAGCTCCGCCTAGTTCACCAGCTATCAGGGACGCGGGCGGCGCTGCGGGTTAAACCACAGAGCCTAGGGCTCGCCGATCGGAAGGTCGGCGGTTCGAATCCCCGCAATGACGGGGTGAGCTCCCGTTGCTCGGTCCCAGCTCCTGCCACCTAGCAGTTCAAAAGCACGTCAAAGTGCAAGTAGATAAATAGGTACCGCTCCGGTGGGAAGGTAAACGGCGTTTCCGTGCGCTGCTCTGGTTCGCCAGAAGCGGCTTAGTCATGCTGGCCACATGACCCGGAAGCTGTACGCCGGCTCCCTCGGCCAGTAAAGCGAGATGAGCGCCGCAACCCCAGAATCGGACACGACTGGACCTAATGGTCAGGGGTCCCTTTACCTTGACCTCTAGCTCACCAGCTACAACCCCTGCTGGACAGAGAGGACTTGGCCACATGCCCTGCTTACGTCCAGACTTGATTACTGCAATGCGCTCTGCTTGGGGCAACCCTTGAAGGCAGCTCGGAAACTTCGGCTTGTCCAAAAACACAGCGCCCAGATTACTTACCGGCTGGGGTTCTGTTTTAGAGTTAATGCAGCCCCTGTTTTAAAACAGGTGCACCCGTTGCCAGTCAGCCTCTGGGCCCAATACAAAGCGCACATCTCAGTGTTAAAAGCCCTAAATGTCTCAACGGGAGTCCCACGTCCAGTTCTGGACACCACAGCTGAAGGAGGGTATTGACAAGCTGGAAGGTGTACAGAGGAAGGTTGACCAAGATGATGGTGGGTTTGGAAAGCAAGCCTTATGAGGAACGGTTGAGGGAATTGGGTACATTCAGCCTGGAGAAGAGGAGACGGAGAGGATGTAGGATAGCCATCTTCAAATATCTGAAGGGCTGTTGTCACGTGGGATACGGATCAAGCTTCTTTTCTGCTGCTCCAGGAGGAGATCTGAACCAACCGGTTCAAATGACGAGGAAGGAGACTCTAATGAAACATTAGTAAGAACTTTCTGGTGGTAAGAGCCGTTGGACAGTGGATGGTGGTGGACTCTCCTTCCTTAGAGGTTTAAAAAAGTGGATGGTGGTGGACTCTCCTTCCTTGGAGGTTTAAAAGCAGAGGTTGGATGGCCCTGGATTCTTTAGCTGAGATTCCTGATGGCCTTTGGAGGTCCCTTCCAACTCTACAATCAGACTGGTGACTGGAAGCGGCCACCGAGACCATATAACACCGGTCCTCAAAGACCTACATTGGCTCGCAGGACGTTTCCGAACACAATTCAAGCCTTAAATGGCCACGGACCAGTGTACCTGAAGGAGCATCTCCACCTCCATCGTCCAGCCCGGACACTGAGGTCCAGCTCCGAGGGCCTTCTGGCGGTTCCCTCCCTGCGAGAAGTGAACCAGGCGGAGGGCCTTCTCAGTAGTGGCACCCGCCCTATGGAACGCCCTCCCGTCAGATGCCAAGGAAATAAACAACTATCTCACTTTTAGAAGACATCTGAAGGCAGCCCTGTTTAGGGAAGTTTTTAATGTTTGATGTTTTATCGTGTTTTTAATATTCTGTTGGGAGCAGCCCACAGTGGCTGGGGGGAACCGAGCTGGATGGGCGGGGTATAAATAAATAACTATTATTATTATTGCCGTGGATTATTAATTTTGGTCCGGTGAAAATTCAGAGGGCGGAGTAACCCAAAGGAGGCGCGAATGCAACTGCAGACAGCTTTATCTATCCAGCGAGAGCGTTGAAAACTCAACGCTGAGAGACAAGAGATGAGACCCGAAGCTTCTCTCTACTTCTTCCTCGCAGCTCCAGAGACATTGGGGAGGAGGGGGGGGACACGCGGTGAAGGAGAAGAGAAGAGAAAAGGAGAAAAGATGTATTAATTATCTTCAAACAGCTCCTGGCAGGGTGGGGAGATCTCTCCCCCCGATAAGGCGCCACATCTCAGGAAGCTATAATGAAGGAGGGATAGCAACACCGCTGATTAATATTTTATTTTAGGAAAAATTTAAATGAAACTATCCATCATCATTTCGAACGGGCGGATCGGCGTAGACCCTTCCGCCAAGGGGGAAAAAAGCACATGGTTTCTTTCTTTCTTTCTTTGACCAAGAGTCAAATATTAATATTAATAATAATAATAATAAATTGCGAGGACTCTGTGGGTTGGAGGAGGCAACTCGCCTTGGCCTGACCCACTCCAACTGCACCCCCAATTTCCCCAGACGGCTTGCAAAGCAATAAGCAGTTTCTATTACGGGGGGGGGGGGTCTCCGGCGCTCTGTCCTAATGCAATGCGGGCTTAACAAGCAATTTCGGCAAACGGAGATTAAGCGACCCAAAAGGGGAAAAAATGGAATTCAATTTATAGGGTGGCAGGGGCGGATCTCAAGCAGGCTGTGGGGTCCGCCAACCGGGCCTGGTTTCGAGAGGTTCCATAGTTTGGGTCTGTTTGTTTGTTTGTTTGTCTGCCTTTAAAGGAAATGAAAATGAATCAGCTAGGAACCTTAAGTAGTGCCCTGCTGGATCCGGCCCAAGGCCCAACGAGTCCAGCATCCTTTTCTCACAGCTGGCCAACCTCCAAGGAAACGTAAGAGGAGTCTTGCAGGATCGGACCCAAGGCCCGGTGGGAAGCCCATAAGCAAGACCTGAGCCCAGCAGCGATTCTCCCCACTTGCGATTCTCGCCAACTGGTCTTCAAAGACATCCTGCCCTCAACAAGGGAGGAAGGACACGGCCATGATAAAGCGAGATAATCGATATTTCCCCAACCTCCGTTTGTTTATTGAGGCAAAGTGTATCTGGTAATGGAGGCAGACCCAACCCTCACCTTTCCTCTGTGATGTTGTCTAATCCACTTTTAAGGCTGTCCAAATTTTAAGGCTGTCCAAACAAACCTAGACAGCATCTTAAAAAGCAAAGACATCACCTTGCCGACAAAGGTCCGTATAGTTAAAGCTATGGTTTTCCCAGTAGTGATGTATGGAAGTGAGAGCTGGACCATAAAGAAGGACTGATCGCCGAAGAATTGATGCTTTTGAATTATGGTGCTGGAGGAGACTCTTGAGAGTCCCATGGACTGCAAGAAGATCAAACCTATCCATTCTTAAGGAAATCAGCCCTGAGTGCTCACTGGAAGGACAGATCCTGAAGCTGAGGCTCCAATACTTTGGCCACCTCATGAGAAGAGAAGACTCCCTGGAAAAGACCCTGATGTTGGGAAAGATGGAGGGCACAAGGAGAAGGGGACGACAGAGGATGAGATGGTTGGACAGTGTTCTCGAAGCTACTAACATGAGTTTGGCCAAACTGCGGGAGGCAGTGAAGGATAGGCGTGCCTGGCGTGCTCTGGTCCATGGGGTCACGAAGAGTCAGACACGACTGAACGACTAAACAACAACAACAAATTGGCAGCCCTCATCACATCTTGTGGCAGTGAATCACACAGGTTAACATGGCTGTCAACTCCCCCCCCCCTTCTTTAAGGGAAATTCCCTTATTCCGAATAGGATTCCTCACAAGAAAAGGGAAATGTTGACAGCTATGGGTTAAAGGTAAAAGTAAAGGACCCCTGGACGGTTAAGTCCAGTCAAAGGCGACTATGGGGTTGCGGCGCTCATCTTGCTTTCAGGACGAGGGAGCCGGCGTTTGTCCGCAGTCAGTTTTCCGGCTGATGTGGCCAGCTGGACTAAACCACTTCTGGCGCAACGGGACCCCATGACGGAAACAAGAGCAGCGCACGGAAACGCCGTTTACCTTCCCGCTGAGCGGTACCTATTTATCTACTTGCACTTTGATGTGCTTTCGAACTGCTAGGTGGGCAGGAGCTGGGACCGAGCAACGGGAGCTCACCCCGTCATTGCGGGGATTCGAACTGCCGGACCAAGAGAGGCTCAGGGGTTTAGACCACAGCGCCACCCACATCCCCACAGGCTAACCACGTTTCTTTCTTTCTTTCAGTGTGGTGTAGTGGTTAAGAGCGGTGGACTCGTAATCTGGAGAACCGGGTTCGAGTCCCCGCTCCTCCACATGCAGCTGCTGGGTGACCTTGGGCCAGTCACACTTCTCTGAAGTCTCTCAGCCCCACTCACCTCACAGAGGAAGGGAAAGGAGAATGTTAGCCGCTTTGAGACTCCTTCGGGTAGTGATAAAGCGGGATATCAAATCCAAACTCTTCTTCTTCTTCTTTTTGCCTATCCGAGATCTCTTAACTGGATGGCTCCACTGAGTTTTAGGAGGACGAATTGCGGGGAGGGAGGCTCCCCCCCCAACTTTCTCCCCACCATTTGCAATTTTATACACCCCACTGTTTACTCAATAAACTCCCCAACCATTGCAACACTTCCTTAAAACCCTTTGGTCGTTGCATGTGTTCCATGCTCAGAGCGGTAACCCACTGGGGTCTGACAAGCCAGGAAATGCTAGGGCTGAATCTCTGCCCGCCATCACTGCATCCCAGTGCCGGCACATCTACAAAATGATGTTGGCAACCTTTCCGTAGAATCACAGAACTGTAGAGCTGAAAGGGACCAGAAGGGTCCTCAAGTCCAGCCCTCGGAAATTAAGGAATCCTTTTGCCCGAACGTGGGGCCAATTAATCTAGATGTCAAGTATTGTATTGATCAACCCAAATGTAAGGAATCTGCCTTACCGCAAATGAGATCATTGGTCTTTTTTTTTCTTTTTTCTTTACAAAGAAACTCTCTGGCAATGGAAGGCCCATTTAGCAGCTGTGACTAGTAAAGGGACCCCTGACCATTAGGTCCAGTCGTGGACAAATCTGGGGTTGTAGTGCTCATCTCGCGTTACTGGCCGAGGGAGCCGGCGTACAGCTTCCAGGTCATGTGGCCAGCATGACTAAGCCGCTTCTGGCGAACCAGAGCAGTGCATGGAAACGCCGTTTACCTTCCCGCTGGAGCGGTACCTATTTATCTACTTGCACTTTGATGTGCTTTCGAACTGCTAGGTTGGCAGGAGCAGGGACCGAAGCAACGGGAGCTCACTCCGTCGCAGGGATTCGAACCGCCGACCTTCTGATCGCCAAGCCCTAGGCTCCATGGTTTAGACCACAGCGGCACCCTCGCCCCTTGCTGTGACTTGTAGCCATTGGCAATTTTTCTCTTTGCAACTTTAAACCGTTCATCGCTAGATCTTGTGGCAGAGAGTGCCATAAGCTAAGGACATGGGGTGGGGTGGAAGAACGTCCCTTTGTCTTCCTATCTTGCTCAGGCTCAACCACCACATTGAATGAACAAACAGACCCCCACATGAATCGAAGAGGTGCCCCCTCATATTTTCGCTCCCTCTTCCACCGTCAAGTTACTGTGGCTTGTAAGAAGTCACGCCTGGAGTCAACACTTGAATCCCTGCTAACAATGTTTCTGCAAAACTGGGATAAACTTTGCAAGAGGTAAAATGTTAGCTGGAAACCCTTGCAAGAGAGCAGCTGCTCCAGGTTTGGTGGCCAGGAAACCAAGGTCTCATGCCATGGGCCACCTGTAAACATCACTGTGTTGGTGTTAAGCGATGCCGGCCATGCTTTCCGCATAATGTTATCAGCTTCCGTCCCACCCCTGGTTCTCACATGCACATCCGCCACTTGGCAAAAGCGTAGCGACTGGCGGCGGCGTGCGACCAGTCCTTTCATTGATTCAGCGTCACAAATGGAACAATCCGGCGCACATTCAAACAAAGACTTTGCAGCGAACTCTGCTCTTGCATTCAGGGATCCGGCAGAATGCGCCACGGGCTGGGCCGCATCGCGCGTTCCGATCTGAGCACTCCTCCGGATTAAAAGCAAAACTCCCCTCAACACGAAAGCCAGCACTTCAGGGAAACGGTGCTCCTTTTCTGCTTGCGGGGTTGTTTTAAAAACAAAACACAGGAAGCATTCAGAAGTGTTGGCCCTCCCCATACCTGCAGCTTATATACTCCCCAGCACCTCATTCAACCGCAATATGCAGATCGAAAGCTCGGCTGCAGCTGCCAATAAGCCGTCAAGCACTCCGAAATGGATCAGAGAGGAGCCCAGGATTGTGCAAACGTCAATGAGCGGGATAGACCCTTGCAAGTTCAGGAGCCCACAGCAGAGGCAGACGCATTATGCGCACATCTCGACACAGAGGCACCATCACTGCTGGGGCGGGTGGTGACCAAGAAGCCTGCCCCCCCCCGGCCCCGCGATGCAGCTTTTATGTTAATTTACAGCATGTTACCCAGAATGCCTTGCAGCCGACAAGATATTCTTGGCAGGCATCCTAAATCTGAATTCTTTATGGGCTTGCATACAATCACCCCATACAACGTTTCAGAAGCAGCAGCAATGATGTGCATTTGGGGGCCGCGGAACAGAAGACGGAGCACTCGGAAGAGGAGAAATAACAGGAGCAAAACGCCCAGCGGCTCGGCTGGTTTCTAACACCGCAATGGAAGTCTGGGATTTGCAGCAGTCAGGGCACCTCTGAGCACATGCAGAGTGCCAGCCCCCCCTTCACCACCACCCCAGCCTTCAGCACAGTTCTCCACATTCCTGCATCAGTTTCAGAATTTATTGCCCAAGTCCGCCTGAACATTTGCCAACGGCGATTTGCATTAAAACGCGGATGTACACGTTTTTAACGCAATATCGCTAGACATTTTTTTGCGGGTGACATCCCCTAAGGTAATGCTGTCTATATATTCTCACTAATACACACATTTTTATGCAAGCTCCCTGCAATATACGCATTTTTGAACCGCATAAATAGGTTGCAGAAGCGCCACACGAAAGTCAGAGAGTTAGTGCACATTTTAAAAGACCTGCATTTCAGAAAATGCAAATCAGGCAGATTCGCTTTGAAATCTGAACTGAACACATTTCCGCCCCCCCTCTCCAGGCTGGCTGGAAAAATGAAAGCCCAGAACAATGCATTTCAACAGGTTATATATACAGCTGCTATCTCGGCAGGGAGCAGTTTAACAACATCTCAACGCATTTCTATTAATTGCCCGTTTATTCCGGTTGGTCTACTCTCGAGTTAGACATCACCCAGAGCCAATAATTATTTTTTATTTCCCAATTGCATTAGGTAATAACAATGACCATGTGCGACACTCGTCAGTTACAGCACAGTTGTTGTTGTTGTTCAGTCATTTCCGACTCTTCGTGACCCCATGGACCAGAGCACGCCAGGCACCCTATCCTCCACTGCCTCCCGCAGTTTGGCCAAACTCATGCTAGTAGCTTCGAGAACACTGTCCAACCATCTCATCCTCTGTCGTCCCCTTCTCCTTGTGCCCTCCATCTTTCCCAACATCAGGGTCTTTTCCAGGGAGTCTTCTCTTCTCATGAGGTGGCCAAAGTACTGGAGCCTCAACTTCAGGATCTGTCCTTCCAGTGAGCACTCAGGGCTGATTTCTTTAAGAATGGATAGGTTTGATCTTCTTGCAGTCCATGGGACTCTCAAGAGTCTCCTCCAGCACCATAATTCAAAAGCATCAATTCTTCGGCGATCAGTCTTCTTTATGGTCCAGCTCTCACTTCCATACATCACTACTGGGAAAACCATAGTTAAGTGAGAGCTGGACCATAAAGAGCACAGACCAGGGGCGTCGTAGGGTGGGGGCGGTGGGGGCGGGCACAGACTCCACTAACCCAGAGATAATGCTTCAGGTTAAGAACTTTGCTTCAGGATAAGAACAGAAATCGTCGCTTCGAGAACACTGTCCAACCATCTCATCCTCTGTCGTCCCCTTCTCCTTGTGCCCTCCATCTTTCCCAACATCAGGGTCTTTTCCAGGGAGTCTTCTCTTCTCATGAGGTGGCCAAAGTATTGGAGCCTCAGCTTCAGGATCTGTCCTTCCAGTGAGCACTCAGGGCTGATTTCCTTCAGAATGGATAGGTTTGATCTTCTTGCAGTCCATGGGACTCTCAAGAGTCTCCTCCAGCACCAGAATTCAAAAGCATCAATTCTTCGGCGATCAGTCTTCTTTATGGTCCAGCTCTCACTTCCATACATCACTACTGGGAAAACCATAGCTTTAACTATACGGACCTTTGTCGGCAAGGTGATGTCTTTCTTCTCATGAGTGGATACTGCCTTGTCGTGGCGAAGGGGCTTGAATAACTCAGGGAAGCTATGGACAGGTCAAGATGGACAGGTCATAGTGGAGAGTTTCAAACTAAATGTGATCCACTTGGAGGAGGAACCGGCAAGCCACTCCAGTATCCCTGCCAAGAAAACTCCATGGACAGGCGCACTCTAAAGCTTCAGAAAAAAACACAACAACCCAGGGGATTGTGGCAAGGAGGAGAGAAGGTAGGGCAGGAAAACCGGCTCCCTCAGCTACCGCAACTTGTGAAGTCGTGGTGGTGGTGGAGAGACACAAAGGTGAAGGGAGGAGGAGGATGGGAGCAGACAGAGATGCAGACAGCATAAAGAGGCTGGAATGGATCGCAGGACACCGGCTGAAGCTGAGATCCCATCCCAGTCTTTTCCTTCCGCCTACGTCTGGCTCATGACTCTGCCTGAGCTACACTGACCACCTTTTGGTGAGTGGCGTCTGGGCTGCAAGTCGTGGGAGACTGGGGTTTTGCTGTTCGGTTTTTGCATTTATTTTACACTGTGTTGCGATTTGTGTGGAAATTGTTCGGTTTGGTTGTGTATTTTTTTTAATTGCTTAATTTACTGTTTATGACTCCTTCTGTTATGTACAGTGGTACCTCGGGTTACATGGAAAGCAATGACAAACCTAGACAGCATCTTAAAAAGCAGAGACATCACCTTGCCAACAAAGGTCCATATAGTTAAAGCTATGGTTTTCCCAGTAGTAATGTATGGAAGTGAGAGCTGGACCATAAAGAAGACTGATCGCCGAAGAATTGATGCTTTTGAATTATGGTGCTGGAGGAGACTCTTGAGAGTCCCATGGACTGCAAGAAGATCAAACCTATCCATTCTTAAAGAAATCAGCCCTGAGTGCTCACTGGAAGGGACAGATCCTGAAGTTGAGGCTCCAGTACTTTGGCCACCTCATGAGAAGAGAAGACTCCCTGGAAAAGACCCTGATGTTGGGAAAGATGGAGGGCACAAGGAGAAGGGGACGACAGAGGATGAGATGGTTGGACAGTGTTCTCGAAGCGACTAGCATGAGTTTGGCCAAACTGTGGGAGGCAGTGGAGGATAGGGGTGCCTGGCGTGCTCTGGTCCATGGGGTCACGAAGAGTCGGACACGACTGAACAACTGAACAACAACAACCTCGGGTTACATACGCTTCAGGTTACAGATGCTTCAGGTTACAGACGCTTCAGGTTACAGACTCCACTAACCCAGAAATAATGCTTCAGGTTAAGAACTTTGCTTCAGGATAAGAACAGAAATCGTGCTCTGGCGGCGCAGGCAGCGGGAGGCCCCATTAGCTAAAGCGGTGCTTCAGGTTAAGAACAATTTCAGGTTAAGAATGGACCTCCGGAACGAATTAAGTTCTTAACCCGAGGTACCACTGTATCCCTTTCACGCTGCGAGCTGCCTTTTGAGCACGGTTCGAACGGTGGAAAGGAGGCGTGCGAATAAAACCATGCATGTAGGACAGAAATACAGGAGAAACCTTCATCTGTTTTGGTCGATTTGTGTTAGCCCCTTATCTAATCCAGTTAAGAGATAAAAGATCAGGAAATTTTACAGCAAAAACTTGGGGTGTTTTGTGTCACACTTTTTCAAGTGTTAGTATTTTTTTTTAAGTCTAGTTGTTAATCGAAAAGTTAGGTTTGAGTTTCACAGATAAAAATAACGTCCTTTAGGATGGCATATATTATATATTCATGCAGTATTTAAAAAAAAATTGGGTGCACACCATAATCATAGAATTGTAGAGTTGGGGGGACCTCAACGGTCATCCAGTCCAACCCCCAGTGATGGAATGCGGTCTGCAGCCTCTCCCCAATCCAGAACATCTCAAGGTCCCTGCGAAGAGCTGCTGCGGAAGGGAGAGAGGGAGCCCCTACAACCCCAAACCAATTTTGAACACTGCGGGGGCAAAGGAAGAGAAATCATCCTCCGAACCATCTTTGAACATGTGGCGGGTTGCTTCAGCTACGCATCTGATTATGCGCTCGCTGCCTACGCAGAGAAATCGAAGACGCACAAGGACCAAACCATGTGTGCCGCTGAAAGATTTATTTATTTTTTTCGTGGGCCTCCCCTAAGGAAAGCGGTTTTGCAAGCGCATCATCCATCTGGAAGAGTCAACATCCTGAAAATAAAATAAAACGCAAGCCCTGACATATGGAAAACCGGCCAGTCCCCAAGTCGCTGGCTCTCATGACTGTGCAGAGCCAAACACACACACACACAACTCACAAATTAGACCATTTTAATCAAAATCAAGAACTATTAGAGCTGTCAGACAATTAAAAGAATTTTAGTTGACTAATAAGTCTGCCTTTTCATGAGATCCAATCAATTAAATTTAACTACATTTGCATATGAAAACCCCAACGCAGGTGCTTTTTTGAGATAGTAAAAAGAAATCGTGTAAAGTGATTAAAAGCTTAACAAAAGCCGACTTCTGGGAAAGGTCATTTCCAGTATTTTATTTCAGTTCCGTTCCCCGGCAAGAACAGAATCGAAACAGCCTTACCATCAACCGACCGGCCCTTTACATGCAAGCTTACAGGGAAACGTTTGCCCTCTCTGGCCTAAGGGAAGAGATCGGGGACATCCACCTACCCGTGGGGGGGGTGTTGAAAGGACCGGGAGCCAGCATGGCGAGTGGTTAGGGTATAAAACCACTAGGACCTGGGAGACCAGGGTTCAAATCCTCCCACTCAGCCATGAAGCTCGCCGGATGGGACTTTGAGAGTGTCACTCACTCTCAGCCTAGCCTACCTTGCAGGGCTGTTGTAAGCGTAAAATGGGGAGGAGAATCACATAACACCAGGCATGTCCAACAGGTAGATCGTGATCTACTGGTAGATCACTGGATCCCCCAAAGAAGCTCAACAAGAAAATAAAATAGAAGAATTACACAAGAGTACTAAAGTAGTAAACTAGAAGAGACAGACTGACAACCTAGGATGAAGACAAGTGGAAGCCGTAAGGGAAGGGGAAGTAACAGATAGTAGAAATAGACAAGTATGGACAGAAGTAAGGAAGAAAGAAGTATTACTAAAGGTTAATAGAATTGATTTATATGAAATATAGAATTGGATGTTATGTTTTGCTTTGTATTATTTACAACTGAATTATTGGGAATATAGGAAGACATTAATTGAATGCATTTTGTGTTTTTTTTAGGAAGAATTCAACATGTAATTTTTTAACATTGTTATTCTTTGGTCATTGTTTGTTTGTTCTTTTATTCAATGTTCTTTTTCCTTTTGTATAGATGTAATAAAGTAAATAAATTAAAAAAAGAAGCTCAACAACTTTGGCTCCCCTTAAAAAAAATCTCAATTTTTTGCCATGCACCCCCAAAAAACAGGGATCTCCTTCTCCCTAAAAAAAGCTCAACAACAACTTTGACCTGAATGCCTAAAAAGGGGGGCTTTCATGCTCCCCAAAAAGCTCAACAACTTTTTAACTCTGTAAGTAGGTCACAGTCTCTTGGGAAAAAACAAAATAAAATAAAAAATTCCTTCCAGTAGCACCTTAGAGACCAAGTAAGTTTGTTCTTGGTATGAGCTTTCGTGTGCATGTTGGCCACCACCTTGAGCTCCTTGGAGGAGATGCAAGTGCCATCAATCAATCAATCAGACAGACAGCAGGTGGGCAAAGGCTGGCCTAGACCAGGCACCCCCAACCTGCGGCCCTCCAGATGTTTCGTCCTACAACTCCCATGATCCCTAGCCTAACAGGACCAGCGGTCAGGGATGGTGCGAATTGTAGTCCAAGACATCTGGAGGGCCGAAGGTTGGGGGTGCCTGGCCTAGGCTCTGCACTGGGGGAGCCTGGGGGGAGGCACAGATCATGGGCATAGCTGTCCACTTTCCCTTTTTTGTGCAATGGGAAATAAGGGGATTTCTTGCAAAAAAAAAAAAGGAAAGTTGACAGCTATGATCATGGGACTGTATTGCCCCGTAAAAACAAAGCATGGAGATGGGGTGTTAAAAGCAAAACAACAACAACAACAACAACTCAGAAACACACACACACACTGTTGTGATATCAGTACAAGCCGAGCTGCGAAGACGCTGAAGCAGCAAGGTCACTTGACTTGACTAAGAGTCATATTTCACTCTGTGAGAAACACACTGGCCATAGTAGCCCACTCACATGTGATGTCATTGTATTTTACTATTGTACTCTTTACTTTCAGTTCTGCATCAGGAGATGCAGACGCCTTAATAGACAGCTCTGAATTATGAGCTGCTACGCAGATGTATATATTCTGCTCTTTATCTACAATAAAGTAGATCTTAGCCAAAAGGCTTGTGTCTGTGTTGTTTTCAAGCTGGGAACAACCGCATATTACATTGTGCCCCTGGACTCCAGAAGCCAGAGGGCACGGAAGCTTCGTCCGCCTTTGGGGTCAGTCTCTCAGCCTGCCCCCGCGGGAAGTTTTCATAACATTGGTAGCAGAGGATGGTTTCCGAAGACATCGGACCTCTGATGACTTCTGCCTGATGTTTATCTGCCGGCAAAGAAAGCAGCTTTAATCTGCATACTTCGTTCCGGGGGAGTTTTCGTGCTGAAGACGGCCGTTTCCCACTGTGAGAAGACGCGTTAATTGACTGTGAGTAGCCGGACTGATTTACGACGCAATAAACCTCAGAAGGCTAGGTTTGTTTGCTTAAATTGCTTTCTGAAGTCAGAGAGTAAAAAGCCTGCTTTTTCGCCACTATGGCAAAGGATAGCAAGCAGAGCAGCAGCTCCCTTTGTCCAATGCTCACTGATGAAAATTTTCAGACATGGCGTATTAAAATGGAAGCTGTGCTTACCAGGCAGAATTTGCTTGATATTGTCACTAATGCCCCTCCACTGCTCCCTGGTGGTCGATGGCTGA
This sequence comes from Lacerta viridis, assembly GCA_900245905.1. Lineage (NCBI taxonomy): Eukaryota > Metazoa > Chordata > Lepidosauria > Squamata > Lacertidae > Lacerta > Lacerta viridis. The sequence goes on along the minus strand of OFHU01003719.1, from coordinate 59,270 downwards.
ACAGAGACAATCAGGCGAAGGCGACCATTGTTTTGCATCTTGATCAATCTCAGTTAATACACGTCAGAGATTTGATTCACGCTAATGATTATTGGATTGTTTTGCAAAATGAACATTTAAGGATTGCGGCAGGAAGTTCCATGCTCCATTTCCAACGTCTCACCAACCTTAGGCTAAAGGAGGGAGACAATTTGCGTTCGCATCTTAACCATATGAAAGAATTAAGAAGTGAACTCGCACAACGCAACGTGCAATTAAACGAAGATGTGTTTTGTTTCATGGTTTTGAATAGCCTCCATGCCGGTTATAGTGCTATTGCATCACAGCTAGGTGCCCTGGATGCTCAAAACTTAACCGTTGCCAGAGTCTTCTCAACTTTGCTAAATGAGCAAGATCGTTGTGCTGCTCAAAATGAGGCTAATGGAAGGGGGAGTGAAGCGTCCTCTACCCCACCTAGTGGTCCAACTGAGCATGTGCAAGCTCTTAAAGTCATACGCTGCACAAACTGTGGTTTGAGAGGACACAGTTTCCAGACCTGCAGAAAACCCAAGAAGGGATCTATCCAGAGCCAAAACGCAGCTGGATCTACAGGCAAGGCGCAAGCCAAAGGCTCCAAAGGGCGCACAGTTGCATTGCTTACACAAGGCGTGCAGGACCAGGATGACATTGACATTGGCCTAGCGTGGGTTATAGACTCAGCTTGTTCGCACCACATGACCGCCAACAAACGTTTGTTTAAGACTTTTGAGAAGCAAGAATCCACCGTGTCGCAGGTGAGTGGAACACACCTGAAATCGACTGGAGTTGGAACTGTTTATCTTCAGAGTCTCCAGCTGTCTATCAGCAACGTGCTATATGTTCCAGAAATTGCCTACAACCTGCTAAGTGCACCGCAGCTTACCGAGAAGGGATGCGAGCTCAGGCTGCGCAAAGGACTGTGCACAATTTATAAGGATGGAGAAGCTATCCTTACAGCTCAGAAGAACAAAGATGGACTGTTTTTACTATCTTTTGAATTTACTGACTGTTGTTTTGATGTTGTTGATTCTTATTCTTTTGCAGGTGCTGCTAAGTCCAAGGAGACTACCAAACAGCCACGCAGAGAAAAGATCACAAGATGTTTCCAGCAGGTTTCTGCTGATGTAATAGGACTTTTGCCACAATCTAGAGGCGGAGCTACCTGTTATTTATTGCTGTCTGATCATTTCTCTAAATTCTCTTGGATTTACACTATGAAAAGTCCGCAGCAAGTCTTGGCCAAGTTCACTGAATTTTGTGCTAAGATAGATTTCATGCATGATGGCAAAATTGAATGTTTGTATACTAATCAATTACCAGTGTTTGATTCACAGGAGTTCAAGGAGTTCCTAAGTCAACATTGCATTCGGCACAAAGTTGCCGTCAGCCAATCATCGTGGGACAAAGATTTGTGTGTTAAAATTAACACAATACTACGTGAGGGTATGCAGGCGCAATTGCTAAGTGCAAAGCTGTCTGAACAGAATTGGGCTGAAAGCCTATCTGCCTTCACATATGCTTGGGTCAGGAGTATTCCAAAAGGAATGGAATGCTCACCTTATGAGATACTGTTTAACAGAAAACCTTCTGTTAAGCATCTTAAGGTTTTTGGTTCTCAGATGTGGGTGGAATCACTTGAAGGGACAACCATCCAAGGCATCTTTATGGGCTATGAGAAAGGTCAATACAGAATTCTATTGCCTTCCTCAAACACAGTAATTCTTACTCAGGAGGTAGAACCTACTGTAAAGCCGGAGACACAGATTCTCCAAAGCTTTCCCATTGATGTCAATACATATGAGGATACTGACACCAGCAGTAGCAGTGCAAGCTCAACCACGGCTAGTTCCGACACAGGTGAAACTGTCATTGAGAGAGGAGCTCATGATAGTACCAGGCCATCTACAGATGATGATGTGCTAGGATCTTTAGAGCCACTGTTTACAATTGGTAAAGTTTCTCCAAAAAGTCCTGTTCAGGAGAAACTCAGCAAAGAAGATCTACATCTTATGCGTAGATCTGAGAGAGTAACAAAGGGTCAGGCGCCCAAACGCTACTCCAAAGAGTTTGCAATCTCAGCTGTTGCAAATGTAGCTGTAGTTTGCACTCAAGACAGAGACACTCAGGCTCACTTCACAGATGTGAAAAAGCCACAGCAACAGGTTGCAAAGTTCAACACTGTTCCTGTCAACACACACAGAGCAAATGCTCTGGTCCCCTGGAGAGTTGGTTCTCAAAGGCTCCAACTGGTAGAACCAGTCTCAGAGAGTTCCAAGGATGGAACAAAGACAACAGATTCATACTGTGTATATGATAACTGTTTGTTTACTTCTCTTAATGATGCCTTACTTTTCGCCGCTCTCACATTGTCTAATATCGGGGGAGGATGTTGTGATATCAGTACAAGCCGAGCTGCGAAGACGCTGAAGCAGCAAGGTCACTTGACTTGACTAAGAGTCATATTTCACTCTGTGAGAAACACACTGGCCATAGTAGCCCACTCACATGTGATGTCATTGTATTTTACTATTGTACTCTTTACTTTCAGTTCTGCAGCAGGAGATGCAGACGCCTTTAATAGACAGCTCTGAATTATGAGCTGCTACGCAGATGCATATATTCTGCTCTTTATCTACAATAAAGTAGATCTTAGCCAAAAGGCTTGTGTCTGTGTTGTTTTCAAGCTGGGAACAACCGCATATTACATTGTGCCCCTGGACTCCAGAAGCCAGAGGGCACGGAAGCTTCGTCCGCCTTTGGGGTCAGTCTCTCAGCCTGCCCCCGCGGGAAGTTTTCATAACACACACACCCCCAAAAAGCTGAAGAGCTTCAACTTCACAGCTTGGTAGGCAGGCGGGGTCTGCCTCTCCGTGCCCCATTCATCTCCTGCGTCTCGGTAAACAAGCTGCCAAAGGAAAATAAATAGTTACTAACGTGATCATTAATTGGAGTCTGGGAGACGCATCTTTTTTCTTCCAGCAGGGCAGATCGGAGTAAGCCATCAGGCCCAAATGGACACCCTCATCGGCATACAAATGCCTTCATAATTCAACGTTAAGATAGGGAGGAGAAGAGGAGGAGGAGGAGGAGGAGGAGAGAGACTGGGCCCAAACAGCTTAATCGCAGCAGTCCTGCTTAGGAAGGATGGATGCAGATGGTTAGGGACACAGGGAAGGGGGGGGGAAGCCAAATGGAGAATCATCAAAAGGCACGGAGCAGAATACAAAACGGGCGCCGGGCCTAACTTAGCGGAGAGCGCCCAAACCCGCACGCCTCCTCCGTTCGATTTACTTTGCAAGATGAATTGGGACCGTTAGTTTACGGCTCCTCTGTCGTTTCGCAAAACGAAAGTTCTTTTTAAAAACAGGAAGCCAGCCTTTGGAGGCGGGGAACAGATCCCGTTCAAGGGAAGTTACCGTATTTTTCGCTCCATTAAGACACTCCTGAACATAAGACGCACCTAGTTTTTAGATGAGGAAAGGGGGAAAGCCCTGGTTTTTTGAGGATTAGCTCAGATTTGTGCAGCTTTTTTTTTTGCAAAAGGGAGAAAGCAAGGCTTTTTTTGCAAATGGGGAAAGCAAAGCTTTTGCAAAGGGGGAAAAGCAAAGCTTTTTTTGCAAAGGGGGGGAAGCAAAGCTTTTTTTGGCAAAGGGGGAAAAGCAAGAGGAAAAGCCCCATTTTTATGAGGTTCAACTCACATTTCTGCAGATTCTGAAGGAGCCCTTTCTACAGTTTGCAGAAAGATAATCTAATCAGCCAGTTACATGTGGCTGGGGAAACAAACAGCCTCCCTCTGCAGGCACATTCAACAATGGAGGCCTGGGCAAGGGGGCGGGGCTGAAAGGGAGCCGGGACTCTTATCTCTCTCCCGATCTCTTGCTGATCAGCTGCTGAGTGGGGTCCTTTCAACACCCCTTTTCTCTTTTAAAAAAAAAAAGCAGGATCTGCTTTTGGCCCCTGGGCAATTCAGCTCCAGGGACCACCATTCGCTCCATAAGACGCACAGACATTTCCCCTTACTTTTTGGGAGGAAAAAAGTGTGTCTTATGGAGCGAAAAATATGGTATTTCAGATCCTTCTCTAAGGGACATTCGGCTTTCCCCCTATTTAGTTATTTATTCATTTATTCATTTATTTATTTATTGGCCTACTTCGTTTATGGAGCTGCCCCCTTAGAAGAACAGCTCTAGCAAGCTAGTGGGGTGTCATAATGAGAGTGTCGGACGTGAGAGATGAGGGTTCAAATCCCCACTCGGTCAGGAAGCTCACGGGGTGACCGTGGAGTCAGCCGCAGACTCCCAGCCTACCTCGCAGGGTTGTTGTAGGGAATAACTGAGGTGTGGGGTGAACTTAGGTAGTCCTTGGAGGGCCTGCTTAAGGAAACTGGAGGGACCATCCAAGGGGAGATATCGGCCGCCAACCTGGCATCTAGGGATCTCCACGGGGTTGCGATCCCCCACAGCTTGCGGGCAGCCAATGAGTGCTGGAAGACGCAGGACAGACGAAAAAAGGACTTCTTCACGCAGTGCAGAGTTAAACTGTGGAACTGTTAAACTGTCCCACAAGGGGCAGCGAAAAGAGGACTGGACAAATTCATGGATGGTCACTCGCCATAATGGCTATGTTCTGCCTCCACAATCAGAGGCACCAATGTTTCTGAGCGCCGGTTGCTGGAAGCCACTGGAGGAGAGCGCAGTGCGCGAAATCTCCCAGACACCAGGCGAGTTTCGCGAGTGGCGTGGGTCGAACCATGTGCAGAAGACCTCAGGTCCCACCCCCGCCGTCAACTATAGGTAGGTCTGGGCAGCCGCTGCCGGTCAGTGCTGACAATACTGAGTTGTGTACCAGCTCAGCCAGGTGGAGCGTGAAGACTCTTAATCTCAGGGTTGTGGGTTCGAGTCCTACTTTGGGAACGCGACAGTTCTGCGATTCTAACGCTTCCTCGGTTTTTCGGACTTGAGTTTACTGGCAGAGAGTGAAGGAAAGTCAAAAAGTAAAAATCCAAGCTGCGAGCGCCTTGAATTTTATCTGTTAAAAAGGCCCTTTAACACCCAAGAATCTCAAATATTTCCCAGCAATCTCGCATTCCGCACGAGGGCACCCCCTCAAAGCAGAGCCTCGAGCGCAGTTGTGGGAACAAGTCACAAATTAGCGAGAAAACTACGCCCCCGTAGTTCGAGAAGAGGGGGGGAGTTTTTGTTTTAAGCTGTTCCACAGATTAATCTGAGCTCGGTTTCGCACTCTTTCTGTCCTGAATGAAACGTTCGGTGCCGTTTTTACTTACTCCGTGTGCCTAATTTATCTTTCCGCCCGTCAAAGATAGCTACGGCTTGGGACAAAACAGGGAACGTTTTCGAAAATCAGCGACACAGAGTCACTTTGATTTGACTACAAAGGCCTTCTCACAATCCAGCATTTGAGCTGCAACAGAGAACTCTTGTGTACTTGGCGTAAACTACCATTTTCACACAGTTTGCTCCACCCACTAGCACATACTGCTTCCCACTGGCATGCAACCATAGCCTAACACTACTGTAGCCAGCTCTGCATTGGATTATGAAATGGGCATTTAGTCAACGATTTCAGCTACCACTGCCCTAGGTAAACTGGAACAAGCACCACTAGCGTGGTTTGGATACACCATTAACCATGGTTTAGTGTTGCATGCAGAAACCTCTTCCCCAAACCAAAGCAACGTGCTCAAGGAGATAAGATCCACCTGCGTCCATTTTAATTAAGCCCCCCCCCCCAAAAAAAGTTTGTCCCACTTCAATTGAACCAGGAACTGCAAATAGATTTAACCTTAGTTTACCCAAGGAAGCCAGATCAAACCATGGTTTGAAGGTTTGCTTGCTTGGGCAAAAACCATAGTTAAAGCTAGCCCAAGCTTGTCGAATGAAACAGTAAACTGTGGCTAGTTCAAAAGTACGGACCCAGATGCAGCCTTGGGGTCGTTTTGGACTCACAGCTGTCCACGGAAGTGCAGGTCAATTCTGTGTCCAGGGCAGCTATCTACCAGTTTCAACTGATAGGACAGCTTAAGACGCCACCTGCCTGCACACTGTCTCGCCAGTGTGGTGCATGCTCTGGTTATCTCCCGCTTGGACTACTGCCATGCGCTCTACGTGGGGCTGCCTGCCTGCACACTGTCTCGCCAGTGTGGTGCATGCTCTGGTTATCTCCCGCTTGGACTACTGCCATGCGCTCTACTGGTTATCTCCCGCTTGGACTACTGCCATGCGCTCTACGTGGGGCTGCCTTTGAAGGTGACTCAGAAACAACACCTAATCCAGACTGGTGACTGGGAGCGGCCACCGGAACCATATAACACCAGTCCTAAAGGATCTTAACTGGCTCCCAGTACGTTTCTGAGCTGACCTCTAAAGCCCTCAATGGCCTCGGCCCGTTATCCCTGAAGGAGCATCACCACCCCCGTCGTTCAGCCCGGAAACTGAGGTTCAGCTCCGAGGGCCTTCTGGCGGTTCCCTCCCTGCGAGAAGTGAAATTATGGGGAACCAGGCAGAGGGCCTTCTTGGTAGTGGTGCCCTCTCTGTGGAACTCTGTGTTTTGCATTGGGGGAGAAAGCTGTACAAAAAAAAAATTGTGTGTGTGCAAGAGAGAGAGCGAGAGAGAGAGAGATAAGGGAATGCGCTATAGTTTAGATGCAGACAAGCCACAGCAAAAGAATCATGGAATTATAGATTTTTGGGGGGGGGGGACTGAGTCCGAGAGGGTTATGCTGTCCAAACCCTGCAGCGCACAAATATTTCACCCAATGCGGGGCTCGAACCCACAACCCTGAGATGAAGAGTCTCATATTTCACCAACTGAGCTCAGAAAAGTCCATCTTGAATTCTCTGCGATCATCCCCTGAGATGATGTGAGGCTTTTCAATATAATTTGTGGTTCGAAAGGCATGCAACGCCCCCCCCCCATCCTCAGTTTCCTGGAGGGTGGGAGCTTGTGAAGCAAGGCGCTTGCTAACTCTGAACATGTGCAGAATGCATATCCCCCCCTCCTTCCGCAGAGGCCTTCCGGGTCCGAAGGTTCGACTTCCAGAAAGGAAGAATCCTGCTCTTTCAGGGTTTCAGCAAAGCTTAAGAGGCCCAAGTCGCCTCCACCTTGCCAAAGAGAGTTCAAAAACAGGATGACCCATGTTCTCACCTAAGGGGTTTCAATGACCTAAAAATGTATTTCCACCGAACCTAAGGAAGCAAAGGGGAGGGTTGGAACAGAGAGGCAGAATGCCAGCGATCTCATTAAATTTATATCCCATCCTGGCAAGGCCCAATTAACAGTTTCCAATAATCAATTAAGGAAGCAGACGAGTTCTCCCTCTGCATCAGCGCCGCAAAAAGAAAAAAAAGGGGGGAAAATTCTGATGGTTGAAATATAGCAGCCTCTTTGTGTAATTACCCAAAGGCTTTTGTCAGGAACGAGGAAGAGCGAGAGAGAGGGGGGGGGAAAATCAAAATCCCACAAAGAGCCGGGGTTCTGCCATAAGAGTGGCAGCCATTTTGTTCCAGACACAAACCAGCGGGCGATTGTGGGAGCTTTTCCAGCCTTAAAAGGCCGCATGGCGAAGCCTGAGCACCAAAAATAAACGAGCTTAAAAGTAAGCCAGAAATTTCAAAAAAAAGAACGGAAAAAAAAGGCTGGATCGATAAGCAAAAGGTGGAATGAGTATGGACGGGCCCCTGCTTGGCATGCAGGACCGTTCCACAGGGTCAGTATCTGGCATCTGTAGATAAAAGCAGCCCCTGAGCCGGAGACCCGGGGCATTTTGCAGAAAGTCAAAATAAAACAAAATACGTGGACCCTGTGTTGCATTGGCCGGAAAGCCCTATCTTCTGAGCGACGCCAATAAAACTCAGAGGAGCTTGGAGTCCATTTTGTTTTCTTTATTGCAAAGCAATAAGGGTTACGGTCGAATCATGTCCGCAAGCCTGCAACCCCGCCCAAAGGTCTGGGACCGGTGTATTTATAACATTTCAAACAAAGGATTTCAAATTAACCAACCAAGTTCTTCATTACTTCATTCTAGTCTAGTACGCATGCGCAATAAGCATTGCTAACTAAACCTTGCCGACAAAGGTCCGTATAGTTAGAGCTATGGTTTTTCCCAGTAGTGATGTATGGAAGCGAGAGCTGGACCAGAAAGAAGACTGATCGCCGGAGTTTTGATGCTTTTGAATCCTGGTGCTGGAGGAGACTCTTGAGAGTCCCATGGACTGCAAGAAGATCAAACCTATCCATCCTTAAAGAAATCAGCCCTGAGTGCTCACTGGAAGGACAGATCCTGAAGTTGAGGCTCCAATACTTTGGCCACCTCATGAGAAGAGAAGACTCCCTGGAAAAGACCCTGATGTTGGGAAAGATGGAGGGCACAAGGAGAAGGGGACGACAGAGGATGAGATGGTTGGACAGTGTTCTCGAAGCGACTGGCATGAGTTTGGCCAAACTGCGGGAGGCAGTGGAGGATAGGGGTGCCTGGCGTGCTCTGGTCCATGGGGTCACGAAGAGTCGGACACGACTGAACGACTGAACAACAAGGTGCTACTGGAAGGAATTTTTTTTATTTTTTATTTTGTTTTGACTATGGCAGACCAACACGGCTACCTACCTGTAGCAAGACAGGAGTGTCTTAAAGTGCTGAAATCCTACTTCAAATATACAGTGCACATGGGCCCTTAGCCCAATGCACCCCAAAATCGCATTTTAAAATACCACATCGTCTTTCAACTTCTGAAGCCACCTAGGAAATTTTTTTATCAATGGGCAGCCACTTAAAAGATAAGAACACAGAGCAGCTGCAAGAATATTATTGGCACAGAAATGGAAGCAAGAAGAATTACCGATGAAAGAGGAGTGGCAGATGTAATTAATGGACTATGCAGAATTGGATAAAATGACAGGGAGAATTCGAAACCGGCGGGACCAGAGGTTCTTATAAGATTGGAGAAAATACGTGGGCTATTTGAAAAACTTTAAACAACTTGCAGGTTTGCAAGCAGTTTTGTAAGGAGGACTATATGAAATATTGCAGGGGGAAATTAATGAAAAGGACTATTAGTTATGGACTATTAAAAGCAATAGTGAAAATAATGAAATGCAGGAATAAGTGATGAAGAGGGGAAATCATTAGACGGAGGTGATGGAAGTCCTAAAATATTGCATAAGATAAGAAGAGATGTTATGTGGTGTTTGGAAAATATATGCAAAAAATAAAAATGTGTACATCTATCTACCTACATACATCTATATATACATCTATATTATATATCTATATATATAAAGATATGAACAGAGCGGTGCGATATCATTCTGCACAGGAGAAAATCCAGAGTCTCTTGCTTTATCCTTCCTGCCGATAGCAGCTGGTTCGTTCCTCAGCTCCATCCTGAAGCATTCAGGACGGAGCAAGTGCTTTACAGAAATACTGTGCATCCTTTAAAATAATATATATATACATATACATATATATATATATATATATATATATATCCAGAAAAAGAAGAAATGCAATCCAGGGTCTTGATGGCATCACAGCTCTCCCTTGTCATGAGACTGCAGGCAGCAGCAGGAATTCCCTCTGAGAACAAGGCTAAAATCTCATTCAGGTAGGTTGACGCATTTAGGGCAGGGTGGATTTGATCTGAATCAAACTGATTTAAATCACTAGTCAGTAAGGCTCAGGGTGGATTTAAATAAATAAAATAATCTGATTTTTTTTAATTTAAATCGGATTTTTTAAAATTTAAATCCACCCTGAGCCTTACTGACTAGTGATTTAAATCAGTTTGATTTAAATCAAACCCACCTTGATTGGGGGGGGTACCCAAGGAAACCCCCCCCCCCCGACCGTCATATGCTCCATTCTCCTAAGAACCGGACAGCTAGCCAAACGCTCCGGTCCCCAGCTACCAGCCTGGATCCGTGCACTCCCCACCCCCTCAACAAATGCGTTAAATCTACACAAACCAAAAAATGCAATTAGTATGAAAGCACAATTCACAGGGAACTCAAACACAATTCCAAGTCAAGAGGGGCTGAAAAATAGAAACTGCAATAAGATTAGCATAATATTGATCTCTCTCTCTCTCCCTGTAAGCGTGTGTATATACACAAACACACACACACACACACACACACACACACACACACACAAAATGTATGTTGCTTTTCGCTTGCAGCAAATTCCAGGTCAAATTCTGAGCGGGAATGATGGACGGTGGCAAACCTGGCACAGCAAAATCTGGGGGATTTCTGAGGGGAATCCAATTAAGATTTAAGGAGACTGAAGACGGAGATTCCTCCTGTTCCCTATGATGTGCCACAGAACAGAGAACAGTTACGTTTGTTAGGTTTTTTTTTTTTAAGTGAAAAAGCAGTGTTTCCAGATGGCTCAAGTCAGTCAGAACAGCCGGCCAACTCGCAGTCAAAAAAACGTGGCCGTGCACAAAGGCCAATTTCACTCACGGGAACAAAATGGCCGCATCCCCTGTGGGGCTGTGGATTTCGTTCTTTGCAAGAGGTTTGACTGGGCCTCCCTCGAGTCATTTCACCTGTGGGCCACCTGTATCCACGTTTCCACAACTCTTCCCCGTCCCAAATACTCCCCTGGCAGAATCTCTTTGCCTTGCCAAGCAGCGTGGATTTGATTTAAATCAAACCGATTTAAATCACTAGTCAGTAAGGCTCAGGGTGGATTTAAATAAATAAATAAAAATCCGATTTAAATTTGAATTATTATTTTATTGGATTGCAACTCATTTTGGTGGGGGGGATTATGAACAAAACATTTTTGGAGGCCCCATTGGCGAACCGGGACACACACTTCCGGGTTGGCCGTGTTTGTAATTCAAAAACGTATGCAAATTTAAAAAATTTAAAAAACCGATTTAAATCGGATTTTTTTAAAAAAAATTTAAATCCACCCTGAGCCTTTCCGGGTTGGACGTGTTTGTAATTCAAAAACGTATGCAAATTTAAAAAATTTAAAAAACCGATTTAAATCGGATTTTTTTTTTTAAATTTAAATCCACCCTGAGCCTTTCCGGGTTGGACGTGTTTGTAATCCAAAACGCATGCAAATTTTAAAAATCCGATTTAAATCGGATTTTTTTTTTTTATTTAAATCCACCCTGAGCCTTACTGACTAGTGATTTAAATCTTGATTTAAATCAAATCCACCCTGTTGCCAAGTTAAAAAAAAAAACAGCAACAACAACAACAACTGAGAGCAGTCACCAGTCCTCATGGGCTGTTTGAAAATGAGACTGCAGTTTTAATTTTGAATTTGTATTTTAATCTGTATTTTAAATTGATTGTTTTTATGTTTTTGCTGTGATTTTAATTAGTGTTAGCCGCCCTGAGCCCGGTTTTTGGCTGGGAAGGGCGGGGTATAAATAAAATTATTATTATTATTATTATTATTATTATTATTATGATGAAGAATGTTGGCTAGCTCATTTAGCCCTGCCTCCTTCGTCACAAGCTGTAGCAGAGGCTGGCAGAAACAAGGAGAGGATCCCTTTATGGGGCTCAGCACTCCTCAACAGATCTCTGGCAGATCACCACCACCCAAAGCTTAGCAACTCCTAAGCAATGTATTTATTTATTTTTCCTGAAGCTATGCCTACCCAAAAAGTGGATGGCATAATTGAAGGAACCAGGGCCTTGTATTCTGTAAGCATACATGTGAGAAAGTGGCAAGAGCCGCATAAAACTCCTTCCGCATCTGCGAGAAAATCAATCTTCTAGTGTGGGAACTCTGGAACTCGCTACCTGTTGACGCCTTTCTGGTGCTCTTTTTGGTGCCCCCTTAAAATGTTTTTCTTTAAACTACCCTATTCAGACACATAGATGCAGGGTGGATTTGATTTAAATCAAACTGATTTAAATCACGAATTTGAATCACTAGTCAGTAAGGCTCAGGGTGGATTTAAATCAGAAAAATCCGATTTAAAAAAAAAATCTGATTTAAATTTTTAAAAATCCGATTTTTTTTAATTTAAATCGGATTTTTTTAAAAATTTAAATCCACTCTGAGCCTTACTGACTTATTTTAAAAAGTTAAAAACACTTTAGGTTAAAATAACAAAATCCGATTTTTTTTATTTAAATCGGATTTTTTAAAAAAATTTAAATCCACTCTGAGCCTTGCCGACTAGTGATTTAAATCATGATTTAAATCAGTTTGATTTAAATCATGGTTTAAATCAGTTTGATTTAAATCATGATTTAAATCAGTTTGATTTAAATCAAATCCACCCTGCATAGATGTCAACACGCTTTCATCTCTTCTACTGCTGATTCTAAACAAATTTAATGCCTTTAGTTGCTTTTAACAATACAGTGGTACCTCGGTTTTCGACCATAATCCGTTCCGGAGGTCCGTTTGTAAACCAAAACAGGTTGTAACCCAAGGCACGCTTTCGCCAATGGGGCCTCCAAAAATGTTTTGTTCATAATCCCAAAAAATGGGTTGTAATACCAAAAAAGTTTGCAAACTGGGACATGCACTTCCGGGTTGGACGTGTTTGTAATCCAAAACGTATGCAAACCAGACTGTTTGCAAACTGAGATACCACTGTATTTCATTGGCAGTTTAAATGTTTTTCCGTAAACTGCTGAAAAGGGTTTCTTTCTAGCAATCAAGCGATACATAAATTTGGTTAAATACATAAATAAGGAATATATAAAACCATACTTATATGCAGACTGCTGGTGTGTGTGTGCTTCTATCTGCTTTTAGCTTATCACCGATTTTAACCTTTTAAAAAACAAAATAAAAAATTCCTTCCAGTAGCACCTTAGAAACCAACTAAGTTTGTTCTTGGTATGAGCTTTCGTGTGCATGCACACTTCTGTATCTGAAGAAGTGTGCATGCACACGAAAGCTCATACCAAGAACAAACTTAGTTGGTCTCTAAGGTGCTACTGGAAGGATTTTTTCATTTTTCATTTTGTTTTGACTATGGCAGACCAACACGGCTACCTACCTGTTACTTTTAAAAAACGTAATAGTTGCTTTTAACTATTTTTACTGAAAATGTTATTGCTTTTGCGTAAACGGCCTTGAGAGTGTTTTTTATTATAAACGAAATAAAATAAAAAAATTCCTTCCAGTAGCACCTTAGAGACCAACTAAGTTTGTTCTTGGTATGAGCTTTTGTGTGCATGCACACTTCTTCTTCAGTATATATATATATATATATATATATATTAAAGCAGTGGATGCATTTTATGAAACAAACGAAATCAAATAAATATAAACCACTCCTGAGCATGGACAGAGGGTGCTTCCTTCGCAACCGCTGTCCAGCCTCATCCCCTTTGAATGCAGGGCCAAAGATTTCCTCTAAGCCCCGGGATCTCTTCAAAACGAGGAATTCTTCACTGGCAGCCTTCTAAGAACTCTGCTAAAAATATTCCTTAACAAAAACCGGTTGATTCACAGGTTGTGGAAATTCTCCCTGCCAGCCACAACGCCTTTTGATGTCATCATGTCTCTGCGGTAAAATTCTCCCTCTCTGCACTCGGATACGATTAGAGGCAATTCTATATTTCCTATTTTGAAAAGGAAATTCAATATAAATATACACAAGAGAAGGGGGGAGGAAGGGAGGGGACAGATTTGGCAACCTGGCAGCCTCCAGAAGTTTGGAAGTTGAAACCACAACTCCAATCAGGACCAGTCAATGCCGGCAGGATGGCAAAGGATGGCTTAAGGATGACTTAAGACGATGACATGTTGTGTGGGGGGGGGTCACGGGTAGAGCAGAGAACAGCGTTCGAAATTAGCCAGGCGCATTTTGCACCCGACTATGGACTACTTGAGGGTCACGGGTGGCACTGTGGGTTAAACCACAGAGCCTAGGGCTTGCCGATCGGAAGGTCGGCGGTTCGAATCCCCATGACGGGGTGAGCTCCCGTTGCTCGGTCCCTGCTCCTGCCAACCTAGCAGTTCAAAAGCACGTCAAAGTGCAAGTAGATAAATAGGTACCACTCCGGTGGGAAGGTAAACGGCGTTTCCGTGCGCTGCTCTGGTTCGCCAGAAGCGGCTTAGTCATGCTGGCCACATGACCCGGAAGCTGTACACCGGCTCCCTCGGCCAGTAAAGCGAGATGAGCGCCGCAACCCTAGAGTCGGACACGACTGGACTTAACACTCAGGGGTCCCTTTACCTTTTTATGGACTACTTGCGACCAAGTGAAGAAGCCCAGGCGCCATCAAGGTGGATGCCTGGGAATCCTTGCACCTTGACTGTTTTGACACACTCATTCCACACCCTGTAAACTTGCATCAGTTATATTTTACCTACACAATCAGAATGAATTTCAGGCACCAACATTTCCCCCCACTCCCCCATGCACCCTAAGCAAGAGCAGTAACGACGTTGTAGTTAATTGTTGTGACTTCATTTTCCGCTCACCCCACCCCACTGCCCTGCTCACAGTTGTGAAGAATATTCTTAAATTATGAATGGTCAGTGAGAGATTTTACTTTCTTGGGCTCCATGATCACTGCAGATGGTGACAGCAGTCACGAAATTAAAAGACGCCTGCTTCTTGGGAGGAAAGCAATGACAAACCTAGACAGCATCTTAAAAAGCAGAGACATCACCTTGCCGACAAAGGTCCGTATAGTTAAAGCTATGGTTTTCCCAGTAGTGATGTATGGAAGTGAGAGCTGGACCATAAAGAAGGCTGATCGCTGAAGAATTGATGCTTTTGAATTCTGGTGCTGGAGGAGACTCTTGAGAGTCCCATGGACTGCAAGAAGATCAAACCTCTCCATTCTCAAAGGAAATCAGCCCTGAGTGCTCACTGGAAGGACAGATCCTGAAGCTGAGGCTCCAACTTTGGCCACCTCATGAGAAGAGAAGACTCCCTGGAAAAGACCCTGATGTTGGGAAAGATGGAGGGCACAAGGAGAAGGGGACGACAGAGGACGAGATGGTTGGACAGTGTTCTCGAAGCGACTGGCATGAGTTTGGCCAAACTGCGGGAGGCAGTGGAGGATAGGGGTGCCTGGCGTGCTCTGGTCCATGGGGTCACGAAGAGTCGGACACGACTGAACGACTGGACAACAACAACAACGATTGGTCCATGTCACAATTAGGAAAATCAGGTAGGAAGAAGCTGATACATAGGTGGACTTCTTCACGTCCTCAATGCTCTTCAACCGAGCTCAAGGTTGTCCTCTGAACTAGCCAGATGTTTATCTAAGAATCAATCACAAGTCAGCAGTACATCGTTAGAAAAACAAGACTTTCGAGCCGTCTTGTCCCAAAATTGCAACTAGACTTTACATTTTGGCGACTGCAACCTTGGTTTAAGGCGCCATTTGGCACCTAGCATGTATATCTGAGTTTGTAACACTGGTGGAGAAGAAGGGGAGAGCAGAAACTACGTTTAATCTTTTTTTCACACACACACACACACACACACACACAAAGGAGGATTGTTCAGCCGAGTCGCTAACGGGAGATAAAGAGACTCACTTTTATCTAGCTTGTGAACTGGGCGGTGTTAATAGGTTAGCCCTGATCAGAGTAGACTCTCTGGAAATAACGGGCAAGGCTCACTTAAGTCCATTCACAACTCGGTTATTTTTAAATTTTATTTTGCATTTAAGTGGCGTAAGTACATAATGCACCCTACAGTAATTTTTATAGCTTAATGAACAAGGTGTGAAAATATTCTTTTTTTTATGAAGGGATCTCCACACATCAATCAAATTGTGATACTTAAGAATACCAGCAAAATTAGTTTTAGGTTTTGCTCTCCCCCCCCCCGCCACATTTAATTTTATTGCTACATTTCTATCGTACCTTTCCTGCAAATGGAGCTCAACGCGGCTTTCCTCCCCACTCCCCCATTTCATCCGCACAACAACCCTGAAATTAGGCTAGTCTAAGAAAACGCAGTGACTGACCCCGTGAGCTGCATGGTTGAGTATAGAGATTTGAACCCGGGCCTCTCAGGTCCTAGCCCAGCGCTCCAAAAGCGCAAAAGGTGCCGGTGAAAATCTACTTGTGGGTTGGCATTCTGGAACCTGTGATAACGTCCTTCTCCAGAATAAGAACAATATGTAACGAGGGGAGGGAAGCTGGAAAACGGTTTCCAGAAACCAATACGCTAGCAGGTCGGAATTCTTCCTTGCACTTGGAAACAATACTGCGAGTGTATCTGTGGGACTCATTGCCACAGGATATGGCATTGGCCTCCTTGGGAAAGGTTTATCACGCTATGGACAGGGATGCGGAACTTGCGGTCTTCCAGAGAGCGCTGGACTCCAACTCCAGCCACCCTTGACCACCGGCCAGACCAATGAGTGTCCGGCAACATCTGCCCCCATCCCTAGTGTAAGTAAGAGCAACCTTGGCACAGAACAGACCTTAACCCAGTTTCCCGTTTCCAAGAGCGCCCAGCCATCTAAGAGACCCTACGGCAACCGAACAAGGGACCAAGAGGGAAGACAGGCTGCCTCTGCTCTTGGGTGGTTTATCTGTGAATTTATCCGAGAGGTTAAAAAATAAATGCCATCCAAATTCTACGCCACCAAGAAGAGGAGGAAGAAGACGCTTGCCGGTCCCGTTGCTGTCGAAATCGAATGTTGCCGAGTTTGCCCCATGGGTCACCCATCAAAATTTAGACTGTAAAGGTCTGTGAGCTCAGGGACCTGTCTCAGAGCATGCTCAGGGACTGCACTATATGAACTGCGGCTTGCACAACCTCTCGCCCACGTAGAAACCCACAATCCTCAACACCCATCCCTACTTCCCAAGAAACTAATCCGCCGCCCCCAGTGGTCTCGCACCCCACAACGACCCTCCTTTCCCGCCGACGACTGGCAGGAGCGAGTACCTTAAGGAATGGTCTTTGGGAGCCATTTGCCAAAGAGTTTAATAAGATGCAGGCAGGCATCTGCCACCGGCGAGACGGAGGCGCTGCAGGTTGTGCCACGAGACCCAAAGAATGCCGCCACCCCCCCAAAAATGCCAGGGTTACTGGTTCCTTTTCATGTTTCCTGCTACGAACCCCCAGTTGCCATTTTCCTTTCAAGCCCTGCCTAGTGGAACTGCAAGGAGGAGGAGAAGTAGGAATGGTTCATGGATGCTCTGCAGAGTTCTGGCCAGCTCTCAAAGCCATTGCAAGCACGAGATGCCTGTTGGATCATGTCCAGGGTTCGCCTAGTCCAACATCCTGTTTCTAGTTGCCTTTGGGAAGCCCGCAAAACCAAACAATCCTTCCTTTGTTGTTGTCTTCACCCAGCATCCTCTGCTCGGAGGTAGACTGCCCCTTAACATTGAGGCTCCATTCCTCTATCCAAGCCGAGCACCACTGACAAACCTAGCCTCCATTTTGCACGTCGCCAAGAGTCTCTTTAAGTGTACGGTGCTGGGTTGTCGTCAACCGGGTCTTATTCAGAGTAGACCCACTAAGCGAGCCACACTCATTCATTTCTAATGGAATCAAGCAAATGGTGTTTTGTTTTGTTCTTTTTTAAAAAAAAGAGTAATCAACTCATTTAGCGGCAAGCGAATTAAGCTCTGGAGGTAGTTACAAGGGGTTCCCTCAGGGAGAAAAATACATAGACAGTTTTAACACCACTAGATGCTTAAATTCTCAGTTACCGAAGTTCGCCACACCTAGACAAAAACGTAAGGTATATTTACTGACACATACGCACAGAGAGAGGAGAAACCAGGGTTACTTACAGCTGCCCGAAAAAGCATTTCCAGCCACCACTGATATACCCAG
Organism: Lacerta viridis; assembly: GCA_900245905.1. Lineage (NCBI taxonomy): Eukaryota > Metazoa > Chordata > Lepidosauria > Squamata > Lacertidae > Lacerta > Lacerta viridis. The sequence continues at coordinate 41,481 of OFHU01003719.1, read as the reverse complement.
AGAAAACCCGCAAGGCAACCGTTTCAAGAAACCTCGTAGCCCCCAAGACAAGGGTGTGGCGCACTTGACGAAAGATAAATCCATTGATCGCAGGAAATGGATCTCTTCTACGTTTAAGAGGGAGGGAAAAGTAGATAATATATTTCAGCAGCTTTACGGGGATATCTGCCACGGGCTCTAAATTTAATCCATTCGTGTCTGGATAGCTGTGCTTCCACGCCAGAGTCAATCCCGCTGCAAAACCATTGAAAAAAACAACGAAAAACAACCACCCACAAGGCAGGCACTTTAAAGGATTCTCACTCGCGCAAACGGCACGCAGGGTGTTTTTTTAAGGAAAAGATGTCCCCCAAAGCCCCCAGAGGGCTGGACATCTCTTGCAAGCGTAAAGGTACGATGGGTTTTAGTAGCGAAAAGTTAACGGAGGCGCTTCTGGCAGTTGTTCGCTCCATTTACACAGACCTCAGAGCAGATTGGCACTGGGAAATCAGTTTATAAATATGTTTCGTGTTAAGGCCTGGAGCTCACCCTGAACGGAACATCGCATTTCTCCCATGCGCTCAAGAAAACAGGTCCCCGTCCAGCCGGGCGACACTCAACAAAAGAGTGCTACAAAAGCGGGAAGAGAATCGTGTGCACCGTTCGGAGATGCGTCTTCCCCTTCTCCTCATGGACCCCCTCCCCACTGGAAACCACCCCTCCCCATCACATCAGGAGACCACGCCTCCACCGGTTCTTTCAGAACCAAGGATTCAAAGCGAACTAGCACACACACACACACACACACACACCCTCCAAGGTGTGTGATGCAGACTTGGTGGGCATTCGGCAAACCCTCCTTGGTCTGAATTCTCTGCAGCTTTCTCTTCCGTGAGCAGCACAATCATTCTGCATGATCTGCAGCGACGAAAGCAGCCTTACTTTTAAAATTTCTGGATGCTAAAATAGAGACATCTTTTTGACGACGCCACACATATCCCTTTTTTTTCCCAGAGTCCAAAGGAGGAGGGGGAGAGAGAGAGAGAGACATGGTCGTTTTGTGTTTAAAAATGCATTTAAAAAAAACACACGCTGGCTCATTAAGGGTGCTAAGAATTCCATAAATTTCCAACCAGACCTTTTTCCCCTGCAGAATTTCTGCTTGGCATTCCCATCACCGCACAAACAAAGCTTCAAAGAGATAGATTGGGGAGGGGGGGATATAAAAAAGGAAGGAGATCAGGGGGTGGAAAGAAGATGCCCCTCTTCGTTCCATTTTTTTTTTAAAAGAGAGGCTTATTATTATCACCTGTGCCTGAATCAACAAGTGAAAACAATTTGTCCACCGGGATGCCTGAATCAATCAGGTGTTTGGAGGAGGAGGAGGGCTTTTGCTGGGGGCGGACGCTAGCACGGCACCCCCACCCCACAGATTATTTCAAGACACCACCATTTCAGAACCTCCAATCCCACCCAGTGCGTGTGGTGGTGCGGAGGGAGGGGGGGCGGGGAGGCTGGCTAGGAAAATGTATGCACTGTACATTTCGATCAATGATGTAATGGTACCCATATTTGCCTCATCCGTAGCAGTGGAGAAAATCCAGGATTCTCAACAAGGCGCTGAATAGAAGGACAGCGGGAGCAGGGGGGGGGAGAGATTTGGTGGGGATATACATCTCTCCAGCAATTGCCGTCTTCAAGCAAAAGGTGCTTTTTTCACATCAAGAGGAGACACAGCCCAGAATGAACAGGACAAATGAGCGAAGGCTGTTTGAAATGTCAGAAATATTTTAACTGGATGCGATTACAAAGCGGCTTTGAACCCGGGGTGGGAGATGAGCGAGGAGAGGGGGTTACAGGGAAGGGGAGATTAGTTCACCTTACTCACACAAGCTCATAAAAAAGCTCATACGTAAAATGAGCATTAAATAGGTGGATTCATTTTCCCCCTTCTGCATCCAAAATTGAAAAAAAAAAAAGAAATAAGAGAGAGAAAGAGAGAGAATCAAAGCAATTTATCTGAACAACTAGAGAGCGGTGTTTTAATTATTTTATTTTACAGAAAGGAGCCCCCACTTGATAAATCAAAGCACAAATGTGTAAGGTAAGGTGTCCATCCTGAGCTACCGGACAAGGAGAGAGAGAGAGAGAAAAAGAAAGAAAGAGAGAGGGAGAGAGAGAGAGAGAAGGGGGGGAAATTGAAGGACCTCCAACGCCCCCCTTGGGAACAAAGCAATCAATACACACAGAAGGAAAACACAGCCAAGCCAATAAGAGATGTTTTCAGGCAGGGTTTGGACAGATACATCCATCCTGTTCGAGAGCCAGTTTGGGTTTGCGATGAGATCTGAAAGCTGGAGAGGCATCCGAGGCGAGTTGCACAGGAGAAGGACCAACAAGGCTTCGGCGATGGAGAGAGGAAGAAAGAGAAAGAGCCACGCCAAGGGACCACTGCCAACTCTTGTGTGACTCAACCACTGCCGAGAACGGGGTGGCAGTGGGGGAGAGAGAGAGAGAGAGAGAAATGATGGTTGATTTGACCTTTTATGTGTAAAGGAAACCCTAAAGGGAAGCTTTTGCACGGCCGAATCAGTAGGCAGAGAAACCTCTCCAAAGTTGGGGGGGGCGGATTTCAAAGTTTAAGGAAACAAAAGATTGGATCCCAAGTTTGGGGGAAGCAAATGGGTCGGCGTCACCTCCGTGCCCAGAGCGTTCCCCTCAATCCCCACGTCTCAAGGACTAAATCCTGGCAGAGCGCTGTGGGACGTGGCTGGGAGCCACCGATTCCGCCACGGCCACCCCATGAGATGCTAGAGATCTCCAAGACAGGCCAGGGCGTGGGCAACACCTACGACAGGTGTTATGAATATACAAGTGCAGCTTCCTTAAGGGACTCCTCACGAAATCTAGACAAGAGAGAGAGAGAAGGGTAGGAGGAAGGCAGGAGCGAGGGACCTGATGGGAAGGAAGGCTGCAGGGCTATGTGCACAGACTGCGCATGGAACTGTGCAAGAGAAGGGCCACAAAGAGGACAAACAGAGAAGACCCGAGGGGTGCCTTCCACGAACCTACATGGTGCACTGTGGAAAGAACCACAGCCTATTTTGAATTGGGGTGTGTGTGTACATGCATGTGCGGGACTGCGCAAACATGCAAGGGCAAGCTGCAAATCAGGAGGGGATTCAGAAAAACCCAAAGAGGGTTTTGGGGGGGGAGAGAACGGGAAGAGACCCGCAGTAAGAGCGAAAGAGGGGCTTGCGTAGTATCAGGGTCTTCCCGCAGGGCAGGGAAATGGGTTCAGCGCATCACTGGGCAAACCCCACTTTCCCCATTCAACCAGGAGGCACTTTGCAGAAATATCTGTGCCCAGCAATTAAAGAGGGAGGGGTCTTCTTCTTTTCCCAACATGGGAAGCTGTGGGTGGGAGGCAGAAAGCAGGAGATGTCTGAGGAGGAAAAGCAAAAGCTCACCTGCAGAGGGAGAAGAAAACCACCTTGTGGAATCAGCCAGGGACCCTCCCTTTCATTCCCTCTCCCCAAGCTCAGACTCTCCCATCACCACACAAAGAAGTTGAGAGAGACCCCAAGAAGTCCAGAAGCCAGCAGGTGGAAAGTCACAGATACCCAAACTGGACTCATCGATGGCGCCATGAGCCAAAGAGGGGAGCCCCACAGTCGCCAAGTGTGCCTTTCGAGCATGGCGGGGAGGGTGGCACTGAACCCCCTCCCTCTGCCCTCCAGGCTCCATCCTGCCTCCATCAGGTTGCAATAGTCCAGGTGGTCCTGGACAGGTGTCTCGCTGCCCAAAATGCTCAGCCACGCAGCTGGGGGAGTCTCTGGACACGATCCTTTGCCCATTCGTGGCCACACTAGCCCCCAACCCAAGACTTTCCCCCATCTTTCAAGCTTTTCACCAGCTGCTTCTGGGCAAACTCAACCCATACAGCCAGTCAATTTTTTTAAACAAAAATTAATAAATGAAAGAACCACAATTCTACTCGTTCATCACCAGCCAGGAGTTCATCCGCCACAACTCGGGGGGGGGGGGAAATAAAAAATAGCCTCAAAATGCAACTGCTTGTGGACCAGCTACGGTTTCTCGGGGTGCTCCGTAAACTGCAATAGCTCCACCACACAAAAAGAGAGAGCATCAGTACACATGGATAAAGTCCATTGCAAACACTATTATTTTTATTATCATAGGGGGAGGGGAGAGAATGCTTTGGCACCCCTTCTTCCCTCCCCGCCAAAAGACCTCCTCAGCTTCCAAGGCAGCCCCACCCCAAACTCCAGGCCGCCTGCTCCTTCCAAGCCTCCCCATTGTAGCCTGCACGCACCACCACCACCACCACCCCACACACAAAATGACCACATCTTGAACAGCAGACAGGCATTTCAATCTTCCTCCCAAAAATGCAACATTGCCCCCCCCACCTATTTCCCCCCCTCTCCAATCCTCCACCGTCCCAGGGATAAAAAGAAGCCCCCCACCGTTGCAACAACGACCCTTCTTCTCCAAAAACCCCGACCCGCAGCAAGCAAGCAAGCATTCTCTCGCCCCCAGCCCCGCCCCCACCTTCTTCCCTTCCGCCGCCCCCGCCCCCCCCCAATCATTTTGGAAATATAGCTTCCAACAGCGATGCAATTTCAGAAGAACGGGTGGAAGAAAGAGGAGAGACGGTCGGGGGGGGGGGTTTCCTTTTTGCAAGGTTGCAACAACCTCGCCGCCACCGCTGCCCCTCCCCATTGCAATGGCATGGAAGGAAGAGGGGGGGGGAGAAGCGATTTGCATCCTTGCAAAGGATAACTGCTTGAGCTCCAACCCCCCCCCCCAGAAAAAGAATCTTATCAATGCAATGCAATAAAATGCAATGCAATGCAATGCAATGCAATGCAAATCACTGGGCCCTCCCCTCGCGAAAAAAGCCTCCTCGTCTTACCTGGTCCACCGCCGCCGAGCAGCTCCCGCGGCTCACATCCTCGCCTGGCTGGGGAAGGCGCATGGAGCCCGGTCCGGCAGCACCCCCCCCTCCGGTTCTCCTCCTCCTCCTCCTCCTCCCCACCCCCACGCCGGACCCCCTCTGGGCTCTCCCCTCCCAGCCGAAAAGGGGGCGAGGGGGAGAAAAGAGGAGGATGCTCTGCTTGCAAAGAGGGAGGGGGAAAGAGAGAGAGAGAGAGAGACTGCGGCTCGCGCTCCCTCTCGGGCTCCGAGCGGCCACCCTCGCAGGTGATGTCATTCCCCGAGCCTCCGCCGGCTGACGTCACCCCGAGGGGCGTGGCCCCGGGGTAGAGAAAAGAAAGAAAGGGGCGTGGCCAAGGCGGGCGGGCGGGCGGAGAGGGTGGGAAGGGAAGGAGGGAAGGGAGGAGGCGGCGGGCGTGGGAAAAGCAGCGCGCGCGCACCGGGAGGGGAACGTGGCGCGCCGGCCAATGGGGAGCGGGGAAGGCGCGGAGATGCAAATGAAGGGGGCGGGGACGCCCAGCGTGGCTTCGGCTCCCGCAGCACGTGGGGATGCGGACGCCTTCGAAGACGCGTGAAGAATTGTGGGGGACTCGTATTGGCTGAGGTGATGGTTTGGCGGGGAGGGGATGTTTTTGAGTGGAATTTGTGGGCAGTTGTTCAGCTGTAGGTCTTTGTACATGTAGGTTGCCTGCACACCGTATTATTTATTGGCGGATAGAGACTCTTAATCTCAAGGTTGTGGGTTCGAGCCCCTCATCAGGCGAACAATTGGACTAGATCAGGCATGGCCAAACTTGGAGCTCCAGATGTTTTGGGACTACAACTCCCATCATCCCTAGGTCAGGGATGATGGGAGTTGTAGTCCCAAAACATCTGGAGGGCCGAGTTTGCCTATGCCTGGGTTAGAGCAAACTTGGGTCTCCAGCTGTTTTTGGACTACAGTTCCCACCATCCCTGGCAACTGGTCCTGCTAGCTAGGGATGGTGGGAATTGTAGTCCCAAAACATCTGGAGAGCCAAGTTTGGCCATGCCTGGACTAGATTATCCATGCCATGGGATCCATTCCAACTCTACAAGGTTCTATGATTTCATGATTTAGATCAGGCATAGGCAAACTTGGCCCTCCAGCTGTTTTGGGACTACAACTCCCATCATCCCTAGCTAACAGGACCAGTGGTCAGGGATGATGGGAGTTGCAGTCCCAAAACTTCTGGAGGGCCGAGTTTGGCCATGCCTGATTTAGATACTGCCTTTGACCGGAAGATCACAGGGGAAGGTGTGTTTTGAAGAAACCTGGCCTTCATCCTACTCAGAGTTGATCCCTTGAAATTAACGGGCATGACCAACTTGGGTCTATTCACTTCAATGCACCTGCAGTGAGTAGAGCTTAGATAGGTGACGTCCCTCAGAGACGCATGCTGCCTTAAAGGCTGCCGACTTCATTTACAGCATGAGCTTTTGCGTTCCTCTTGAGCAGGGCCATCCCGCCCATGAGGCAAGGTGAGGCACACAACACACACACACACACTGTTCAGACAGGCGAGAATTGTAAATAGGTGAGAAGGAAATGAAATGCAGGAAAGCAGAGGCGGTTCCAGTTATGTTGTGAACAGTGGTCTCCCCACCACACAAAAGGTAGTCGATAGCCAGGGCCGGATTTAGGATTGATGAGGTCCTAAGCTACTGAAGGTTGTTGTTGTTCGCTTGTGTCCGACTCTTTGTGACCCCACGGACCAGAGCACACCAGGCACTCCTGTCTTCCACTGCCTCCAGCAGTTTGGTAGGACCCTGTCCAACCATCTCGTCCTCTGTCGTCCCCTTCTCCTTGTGCCCTCCATCTTTCCCAACATCAGGGTCTTTTCCAGGGAGTCTTCTCTTCTCATGAGGTGGCCAAAGTATTGGAGCCTCAGCTTCAGGATCTGTCCTTCCAGTGAGCACTCAGGGCTGATTTCCTTCAGAATGGATAGGTTTGATCTTCTTGCAGTCCATGGGACTCTCAAGAGTCTCCTCCAGCACCATAATTCAAAAGCATCAATTCTTCAGCGATCAGCCTTCTTTATGGTCCAGCTCTCACTTCCATACATACTACTGGGAAAACCATAGCTTTAACTATACGGACCTTTGTCGGCAAGGTGATGTCTCTGCTTTTTAAGATGCTGTCTAGGTTTGTCATTGCTTTTCTCCCAAGAAGCAGGCGTCTTTTAATTTCGTGACTGCTGTCACCATCTGCAGTGATCATGGAACCCAAGAAAGTAAAATCTCTCACTGCCTCCATTTCTTCCCCTTCTATTTGCCAGGAGGTGATGGGACCAGTGGCCATGATCTTAGTTTTTTTGATGTTGAGCTTCAGACCATATTTTGCGCTCTCCTCTTTCACCCTCATTAAAAGGTTCTTTAATTCCTCCTCACTTTCTGCCATCAAGGTTGTATCATCAGCATATCTGAGGTTGTTGATATTTCTTCCGGCAATCTTAATTCCGGCTTGGGATTCATCCAGTCCAGCCTTTCGCATGATGAATTCTGCATATAAGTTAAATAAGCAGGGAGACAATATACAGCCTTGTTGTACTCCTTTCCCAATTTTGAACCAATCAGTTATTCCATATCCAGTTCTAACTGTAGCTTCTTGTCCCACATAGAGATTTCTCAGGAGACAAATGAGGTGATCCGGCACTCCCATTTCTTTAAGAACTTGCCATAGTTTGCTGTGGTCAACACAGTCAAATGCTTTTGCGTAGTCAATGAAGCAGAAGTAGATGTTTTTCTGGAACTCTCTAGCTTTCTCCATAATCCAGCGCATGTTTGCAATTTGGTCTCTGGTTCCTCTGCCCCTTCGAAATCCAGCTTGCACTTCTGGGAGTTCTCGGTCTATGGTTGTAGGGGGTATACAAATTTCAATGACGACAACAGCATGCAAAACCTCAACAGGTTCAATATGACGACTTGCGGATTATATCGGCCCAGCGGGTATTTTCATGACGCCATATGTGTTCATTGGTTTACTGATGCCACAATGATTGCCGTCCGACCTAGCCTGCTTTCCCTTCTGGCCTCGCTGTTAAAAATCCGCGCATTCCACACCTGCAAACGTGCATTCATCTACCTGCTGCGCCTTAGGAGAGCGCACCATGGAATCGTGATGGGCTGGAAGGGAACCCAAGTGTCGTCTAGTCTGACCCAGCATTGCGTCATGCATTTGGTGGAGAGGCCTGCATTTACTGTGTATGCCCCAATATGTGCAAGAAGACTCTTGTCGCCAGCGACTCGCTTCGCTGCCCCCTCTAGAAATGGCTACGTGGCAGTAAAGCCCATGTGTCACAGGGGGGCTTATAACCGAGTCAACGTGAACAGGGTTGGTGATATGAAGCTGAAATTCCCTTCTGTGTCTACCTGGCAGTAAGGCTTGTTGAGCCCAGGGGAGGGGAGTCCGAGATGATCAAGGGTCTTGAGAGCCAGCATGGTGTAGTGGTTAAGAGCGGTAGACTCGTAATCTGGGGAACCGGGTTCGCGTCTCCGCTCCTCCACATGCAGCTGCTGGGTGACCTTGGGCTAGTCACACTTCTCTGAAGTCTCTCAGCCCCACTCACCTCACAGAGTGTTTGTTGTGGGGGAGGAAGGGAAAGGAGAATGATAGCCGCTTTGAGACTCCTTCGGGTAGTGAAAAGCGGGATATCAAATCCAAACTCTTCTTCTTCTGGAAAACAAGCCTTATGAGGAACGGTTGAAGCAGTTGGGGATGTCTAGCCTGGGAAAGAGGAGATATGATAGCCAACTTCGAATACCTCGTGGGCTATCGCACAGAAGATGGAGAAGCCAGATTTTTTTCAGGGATGCTTACAAATTTGGAATACGGAAAGAAATTTGAATTTTATTATTTTTTCCCATTTATATCCCATCTTTTTCTTCTCCAGGGAGCTCAAGGTGGTTTAAATAGTTCTCCTTCTCCTTGTCCCCATTTTATCCTCACAGCAACCCTGTGAGGACGTTAGGCTGAGAGGCAGTGACGGTCACTTAAGTCCACCCAAGTGAGCTTCACGGCTGAGTGGGGATTCGAATCTGGGTCTCCCAAATCCCGGGTCCTAGTCGGCCACTCTGTAGAGCTCCTGTTACATGCTCTTTCCCCTGACTTTTGACATCCGAGGGGTGTGGGTGTGATTACACCACAAAACAACATTTTGCCGCATAAATAAAACAACACTCTTGTTTTGTCAACCTCAGTAACATATTTATTATTTTAGTGATTCCTAAAACGGAGCAAGCTTGCCCGAAGAGCCATCTTATGCTTTTATAACTATAGATATGGGGACCCAGCATATCCTTCTTACTGTAAATTGTTTCTAACTGATTTTAACATTGGTGTCGCCCACTCTGGTCCTTTGTGGCAAACAGCAGGTAGGAAATCAAATTATATTAATTATATTGAATCATAGTCACACTTACTCAGAAGCCAAGTCCAGGCATCAGCAAAATCCCGCACATGTCTACTCAGAAGTACAACCCATTGGTTTCAATGAAGCTTAAGTCAAGGTAAAGGGACCCCTGACCATTAGGTCCAGTCGTGTCCGACTCTAGGGTTGCGGTACTCATCTCGCTTTACTGGCCGAGGGAGCCGGCGTACAGCTTCCGGGTCATGTGGCCAGCATGACTAAGCCGCTTCTGGCGAACCAGAGCAGCGCACGGAAACGCCGTTTACCTTCCCGCCGGAGCGGTACCTATTTATCTACTTGCACTTTGACGTGCTTTCGAACTGCTAGGTTGGCAGGAGCAGGGACCGAGCAACAGGAGCTCACCCCGTCGTGGGGATTCGAACCGCCGACCTTCTGATCGGCAAGCCCTAGGCTCTGTGGTTTAGCCCACAGCGCCACCTGCGTCCCTTTCAGTGAAGCTCACGCACAGGTAAAAATTGGTTTGTTCCCAAGGTTGCAGTCCTGCAAGCTGAGCTGATGCGCATTGACTTGGCTGTTCGGCGCACTGAATGCAGTGGGACCTATTCCCTACATATTGCACCCATAACAGCCTAGTAGAAAGAATATGCTTCTTGCCTTGCTCAGCCTCATGAACGGGACAACGGCCAGATTGCTTTAAACATACAGAACGACATATAACTCATGCAAATGTTACCGTATCTCATGTTTCTTTGATTTGCTAGGAGATTCTGCAAATATTTATCCGGGCAGATAATTTGTTTTAATGCGAGGTCTGTTTGATCGGCTGCAGGCTCCTAGATGCTTATTTGGTCGAAAACGGCAGTCAAGTCAGGATGGGCTAAACTTCTCGTAGAACATGGGTAGGTAACCTAAGGCCCGGGGGCCGGATCCGGCCCAATCGCCTTCTAAATCTGGCCCGCAGACGGTCCAGGAATCAGCGTGTTTTTACATGAGTAGAATGTGTCCTTTTATTTAAAATGCATCTCTGGGTTATTTGTGGGGCATAGGAATTCGTTCATTCCCCCCCCCTAAAAATATAGTTTCGCCCCCCTACAAGGTCTGAGGGACAGTGGACTGGCCCCCTGCTGCAAAAGTTTGCTGTCCCCTGTTGTAGAATCTTAGAATTGTAGAGTTGGATGGGACCACAAGGGTCATCGAGTCCAAACTCCTGCGATGCAGGAATCTTTTTGCCCAATGTGGGGCTCGGACCCATAAGATTAAGAGCCTTGTGCTGTAACAACTGAGGTGTAAACAGAGTATACAACAACACAAGAACAACACAACAGAACATCACTTATTAAAAACTTCCCTATACAGGGCTGTGCTCAGGTGTCTTCTAGAAGTCATATACTGCAGCTGTTTAGCTCTTTGACTTCTGATGGGAGGGTGTTCCACAGGGAGCGTGCCACTACTGAGAAGGCCCTGCCTGGTTCCCTGTAACTTCTTAGAATCCTAGAGTTGGAAGAGACCCCAAGGGCCACCATTTGGCTGGTGGCCGTGCAGCTTGCCTCCCAAGCCTCTGCGGGATCATAGAATCACAGAATCATAGAATCATAGAGTTGGAAGAGACCACAAGGGCCATCCAGTCCAACCCCCTGCCAAGCAGGAAACACCATCAAAGCATTCCTGACAGATGGCTGTCAAGCCTCCGCTTAAAGACCTCCAAAGAAGGAGACTCCACCACACTCCTTGGCAGCAAATTCCACTGTCCAACAGCTCTTACTGTCAGGAAGTTCTTCCTAATGTTTAGGTGGAATCTTCTTTCTTGTAGTTTGAATCCATTGCCCGTGTCCGCTTCTCTGGAGCAGCAGAAAACAACCTTTCTCCCTCCTCTATATGACATCCTTTTATATATTTGAACATGGCTATCATATCACCCCTTAACCTTCTCTTCTCCAGGCTAAACATACCCAGCTCCCTAAGCCGTTCCTCATAAGGCATCGTTTCCAGGCCTTGGACCATTTTGGTTGCCCTCCTCTGGACACGTTCCAGCTTGTCAGTATCCTTCTTGAACTGTGGTGCCCAGAACTGGACACAGTATTCCAGGTGAGGTCTGACCAGAGCGGAATACAGTGGTACTATTACTTCCCTTGATCTAGATGCTATACTCCTATTGATGCAGCCCAGAATTGCATTGGCTTTTTTAGCTGCTGCATCACACTGTTGACTCATGTCAAGTTTGTGGTCTACCAAGACTCCTAGATCCTTTTCACATGTACTGTTCTTGCAGTGAGGGAACTGCCAGAAGGCCCTCGGAGCTGGACCTCAATGGCCGAATGATGGGGGTGGAGACGCTCCTTCACAGCCAAAGGTCAGGCCACATGTGGCCCACCAACCATCTCTGTCCCCCACCCCCCAGGTTTTGCCCAGGCCCATCCCTCACAGTCCCTGCTTCACAGCCTTCTTGAATGTTTTCATATGGCTGAAATGTGTCCTTGGGTTTTGAGGATGCCTGTTGCTTTTTATAAAAATAATAATAATAGTATTGTTTATTTCATTTCAAGAAGTATCAACAAGGAGCTCTACGTGGGTAATTGAGAGCGGGGTGAGAGTGTGTGGTCTGGAGGCTACAGCTAGTACAGAACGTGGCAGCTATGTTTCTTGTGGGGCAAACCACTGCCGGCGTATAACATTTCTTGTGGGATTTCAGCTGGCTGCCAATTTGCTAACAGGCCAACGATCAAGGTGCTGGTGATGACATATGCAACTCAGGACCAGGTTACTTCAGAGGCCACCTTATTATATGCCCAGCATAATCCCCGTGACGGAGTCAGCTCCCATTGCTCTGTCCCAGCTCCTGCCATCCTAGCAGTTCGAAAGCACACCAGTGCAAGTAGATAAATAGGTACCACTGCGGCGGGAAGGTAAACATGGCGTTTCCGTGCGCTCTGGTTTCCGTCACGGTGTCCCGTTGCTGCCAGAAGCGGTTTAGTCCTGCTGGCCACATGACCCGGAAAGCTGTCTGCGGACAAACGCCGTGGCTCCCTCGGCCTGAAAGCGAGATGAGCGCTGCAACCCCATAGTCACCTTTGACTGGAAAGGGGTCAGCAAACTTTTTCAGCAGGGGGCCGGTCCACTGTCCCTCAGACCCTGCCCCACAAATGGGGGGACACATTCTACTCATGTAAAAACACCAGGCAGGACTATATTAAAAGCACACATTTTCATGTAAAAACACCAGGGGCCCCACAAATAACCCAGAATGCGAATTCCTATGTAAAAACACCAGGCAGGCCCCACAAATAACCCAGAGATGCATTTTAAATAAAAGCACATTCATTCATGTAAAAACACCAGGCAGGCCCCACAAATAACCCAGAGATGCATTTTAAATAAAAAACATTCTACTCATGTAAAAACACCAGGCAGGCCCCACAAATAACCCAGAGAGCATTTTAAATAAAAGCATTTTAAATAAAAGGACACATTCTACTCATGTAAAAACACCAGGCAGGCCCCACAAAAACCCAGAGAGGCATTTTAAATAAAAGCACACATTCTACTCATGTAAAAACACCAGGCAGGCCCCACAAATAACCCAGAGATGCATTTTAAATAAAAGGACACATTCTACTCATGTAAAAACACCAGGCAGGCCCCACAAATAACCCAGAGATGCATTTTAAATAAAAGGACACATTCTACTCATGTAAAAACACCAGGCAGGCCCCACAAATAACCCAGAGATGCATTTTAAATAAAAGGACACATTCTACTCATGTAAAAACATGCTGATTCCAGGACCGTCCGCAGGCCGGATTGAGAAGGTGATTGGGCCGCATCCAGCCCCCGGGCCCTAGTTTGCCTACCCATGTTGTAGTTGTTTAGCTCTTTGATATCTGATGGGAGGGCGTTCTACAGGGTGGGTGCCACTACTGATGGTTAAACCACTGAAAGAACAGCGCCAAAGAACCTGCAGGGGAGTTGGTGTTACGACAGCACTGGTCCTAGCCAATCAGCACTGGGCACAGACAGCTTTTCCCATGAGCAGAGCTTGATGCTGCAAAGATGGAACTACAGTATTCTACACAATCAGCACCAGGCACAGCAAACAGAGTTTGACACTGTGCAGACAGGAGCAGGGATGTACACGAAGTTTGCGTTTTTTGAAATTGCCTACAAAATACCGCATAATTTTTTTGTTCTGTGTCCCACATCGGAGCGAGCACACACTGAGGAAGATTCCATGAGACTTTCCAAAATTATGATGCTCTGGGCCGTATTGTTTTCAAGATAACTTAAGGAAAAAAACCGGGCTTTTTGTAGTAATAAATCCTGCTACATTAGCTTTGCTTTACACAAGTAATCGTATATATATTGTATGTCTGTAGTAAATTTATGTAAACCAAAATGTGGCACGGCTAGAATTCATGTTGTGAAACACACAGCAAGGCTTTCAAAAATAATTACAAAACCTTACGCAGGCAAAGCGCACAGGGAATGAAAGGGCATCGAAATTCCGAAAGGGAAAGAGCTGCAAAGTGGGATGGGCTCAGTAATTTGCGGGAATGAAGTAAGAGACAAAATACCAAGATTTGCAAGCCTAGGAGAGCAAAGGTTCTAGCCAATCAGCGCTAGTGGGCACAGTCAGTTTATAGTTTTTCTCTTTTTGTCACAGACAGAATTTGACGCTGCAGAGAGGTTCAGACCTTTGAATGTGATCCGTGAAAAGACTTCCCCCACAGCCCAAGGTATGTTCATTTTGTGGGATGTAATCCATCGGTGCGAAAGGCTGGGCTGGATGAATCCCAAACCGGAATTAAGATTGCCGGAAAAAATATCAACAACCTCAGATATGCTGATGATACAACCTTGATGGCAGAAAGTGAGGAGGAATTAAAGAACCTTTTAATGAGGGTGAAAGAGGAGAGCGCAAAATATGGTCTGAAGCTCAACATCAAAAAACTAAGATCATGGCCACTGGTCCCATCACCTCCTGGCAAATAGAAGGGGAAGAAATGGAGGCAGTGAGAGATTTTACTTTCTTGGGTTCCATGATCACTGCAGATGGTGACAGCAGTCACGAAATTAGAAGACGCCTGCTTCTTGGGAGGAAAGCAATGACAAACCTAGACAGCATCTTAAAAAGCAGAGACATCACCTTGCCGACAAAGGTCCGTATAGTTAAAGCTATGGTTTTCCCAGTAGTAATGTATGGAAGTGAGAGCTGGACCATAAAGAAGACTGATTGCCGAAGAATTGATGCTTTTGAATTATGGTGCTGGAGGAGACTCTTGAGAGTCCCATGGACTGCAAAAAGATCAAACCTATCCATTCTCAAGGAAATCAGCCCTGAGTGCTCACTAGAAGGACAGATCCTGAAGTTGAGGCTCCAGTACTTTGGCCACCTCATGAGAAGAGAAGACTCCCTGGAAAAGACCCTGATGTTGGGAAAGATGGAGGGCACAAGGAGAAGGGGACGACAGAGGATGAGATGGTTGGACAGTGTTCTCGAAGCTACTAACATGAGTTTGGCCAAACTGCGAGAGGCAGTGAAGGATAGGCGTGCCTGGCGTGCTCTGGTCCATGGGGTCACGAAGAGTCGGACATGACTGAACAACTGAACAACAACAACAAAATCCATTGGTGCAGACAAATGCAAAATCCCTTGTTTTGCTAGAGTGGGCTCAGGCAGGGGTTTTTTACTCCAGTCAGTACAGGTGAAACTTGAAAAATTAGAATATCGTGGAAAAGTCCATTTATGTAAGCAATTGTTTTCATTAGCTACTGGAGTTTAATATATGAGATAGACTCATGACATGCAAAGCGAGATATGTCAAGCCTTTGCTTGTTATAATTGTGATGATTATGGCAGCAGCTGATGAAAACCCCAAAGTTGAGATTGTTAATTTGGGGTTCTCATCAGCTGTACGCCATAATCATCACAATTATAACAAATAAAGGCTTGACATATCTCGCTTTGCATGTCATGAGTCTATCTCATATATTAGTTTCACCTTTTAAGTTGAATTACTGAAAGAAATGAACCTTTCCACAATATTCTAATTTTTTCGAGTCCTCCCCCTGCATGTGACCTGGGAGATTGGCATGGCCCTGGCTGACTCCATAAAGGAGCCGAGTCAAGCAGCCGTTTTCTCAGTTCTCTTTTTGTCTAGTTCTGTCTTTCTATTGTTGCTGCTCTTCTGCAGCCATCTTGTCTTAATGTAAGGTTTGCTGTCTGCTAGCTCTCAGCCAGCAGCGCACGAGTTCAGCCTCCATGTGAGATAAACTCACTGTTTCTTTGTGCAACTACCGAGTAAAGTCTGCCTTTCAGGGATCAAATCGTGAACCGAAATGTGAGTAAACTTTTTGTTACTTTACTTAGAAAGACTCTTGTGTCTTTATTATTTTAGGAGGGATAAAAGGGAACCATCAGGAATAAATTTAACTAAGAGATTTGAATGAATCTGCAAACTAACATCCAGCTATATTAAGGGGAATTTGCCCTGCTGCATCATTCACTAGCGTGAGTGAAGGAAGGATAACACTTATTCCATATATACTTTCCTACTATCCTTAATATTCCCACACATTTGCATGTGCCCTAAAAGAGGGCATGATCCAACCAAAATAAAGAGCACTTCGAAGTCCCCGTTGATCTCCACTGGAGAGATTTAATTCTGTACTTATCTGCGCCAGGGAAATCGATAGCACACACACACAAAAAAAACCCTTCACTTCACTTGGATCGTCCCTAGGCTTTCCCAAAAAATGACGAGGGAGAGGTTTTAAACTCGAGAAACTTGCCCCATCCACGTTGCGTCTGAAATTGAAGATGCTGAGGCAATGTTTACACTGGGATATTGAAGAATTTATTGTTTCATTGTTTCACCTCGGGAAGCCTTTGTATAAAACTGTTCTGCTTCAGCAAAATAGCAAGGCTATTGATCTCTGAGTTATTTATTATTTGTCCATAACTGGTGTTTAGTTCTGAAAGCAAGGGAAGGATCAATGGCACCTGGAAAGAGACAGAGGTAGCAAGCACACCTGATAAAGAAGTTGGAGGAAGAACAGGAGTTTTTTTTTGTACTCCTGAACTTTAGCGAGAAGCAGCTCAGGTCTCACAGGAGGCAGTGAGAGATTTCACTTTCTTGGGTTCCATGATCACTGCAGATGGTGACAGCAGTCACGAAATTAAGAAGACGCCTGCTTCTTGGGAGAAAAGCAATGACAAACCTAGACAGCATCTTAAAAAGCAGAGACATCACCTTGCCGACAAAGGTCCGTATAGTTAAAGCTATGGTTTTCCCAGTAGTAATGTACGGAAGTGAGAGCTGGACCATCAAGAAGGCTGATCGCCGAAGAATTGATGCTTTTGAATTATGGTGCTGGAGGAGACTCTTGAGAGTCCCATGGACTGCAAGAAGATCAAACCTATCCATTCTTAAAGAAATCAGCCCTGAGTGCTCACTGGAAGGACAGATCCTGAAGTTGAGGCTCCAGTACTTTGGCCACCTCATGAGAAGAGAAGACTCCCTGGAAAAGACCCTGATGTTGGGAAAGATGGAGGGCACAAGGAGAAGGGGACGAGAGGATGAGATGGTTGGACAGTGTTCTCGAAGCGACTAGCATGAGTTTGGCCAAACTGCGGAGGCAGTGAAAGATAGGCGTGCCTGGCGTGCTCTGGTCCATGGGGTCACGAAGAGTCGGACACGACTGAACGACTGAACAACAACAACAAGCTCAGGTTGAGCAGAGGGACCTGAACAGAAAGTGAGCAGGGGTTCATTCAAGCTTGTAGAGTAACCGAGTTGTCGTGGCTTTTTAATTAATGTAACAAATTTACATCCCACCCAGGGCAGGCAAAGAGCAAAGCAGGGGGAAAAAATGATATAATTCCTTTTAAAAAAACAAAAACAAAAAACCCAAAATATATTCATAACGTCTCAAAAAACAAAACAACAACAACAACACAGATACATATCCTCATAGCGAATAATTTCAAGGTTGCCAGGAGCAACACCTTTCAGCCCTCAAATGCCCGAGTGAACAGGAAAGGGTTTTAATTCCTCCTGAATGTAAGCAATGTGGGATGTAAAACACAGGAGCAGTCAAACACAACATTGCTAGAGTGGACATGAAGGGGGTCTCTCAGTCCGCCAGCCGGAAATTCCTGTTTGTTCTGGGCTGGGCTGGGCTTCCTCTGTGTAACTAGAGATGGGCGTGGCTTCACCTGTGCAGGTAATACAAAACCACAGGGTAGCCACCATTTTCTCTCTCTTTCCGACCGTCTTTCAACCAAGCAACATGTGCTTAGGCAAGCTGCTCTCTTGGCCTCCAGCCAAGAGACTAGAAGGAGCTATCTCTCTTAAGGAATAGTCTCCTAATGATGTATATACTATTTTCTAAGCTAAAAGTCTGCCTTCTGGGATCCGATTGTGAACAGATGATATCTTGTAAGTAAACTCTTTATATGCTTTTATAGAAGACTGTGCCGTGTCTTATTTTAAGAGGGATTAATGGGGAAAATACCAGGACAGTATTATTATAGAGACTCGAGAGTGTCTGAACAAGCTGTCCACTGTGTGTGTTTAAAAGGGGAATGAAAAACTCTGCTAAGTTCTTCAAATATATTAAGGGCTGCCCATGGAAGATGGAGCAAGCTTCTCTTCTGCTGCTCCAGGGGAGAGGACCCAAAACAATGGATTCAAATGACAAGAAAGGTGATTCTGACTAAACATTAGGAAAAACTTTCCAACAGCAAGAGCTGTTTCACAGTGGAACTGTCTCCCTCAGGCGTTGGTGGGCTCTCCTTCCTTGGAGGTTTTAAGCAGAGGTTGGATGGCCATCTCTCAGGGATGCTTTAGCTAAGATTCCTACATAGCAGATGATTGGACTAGATGACTCTCGGAGCCATTTCCAACTCAACAATTCTGTTATTTTGGTATATACTATGATTTGCATGTAGATTTTAATTTTTGCGAACGGGATCCGCGTTCCGGAGCCCCGTTCGCAACATGAAAAGCCCGCAACCTGAAGCGCCGTATCTGCGCAGGCACGCGGCGCAATTCGGCGCTTCTGCGCATGCGCATATCGTCATTTTGCACTACTGTGCTTGCACAAGCAGCGAAACCCGGAAGTAACCCTTTCCAGTACTTCCGGGTCGCCGCAGGATTCAACCCGAAAAAACGTGACCTGAACCAAACGTAACATGAGGTATGACTGCAATGAGACATGATACTTAGAACCAAAGGGTCTTTTGTGGGTGGGATTTAGGTTGTTTTCAATAAATTCATTTATTTGTTATAGTAGTTCTGTGTATGTTTGTTTACTGACCGAGGGAAGCATAATTATATCTGCTTTATGTATTTGCTTCCTCTTAAAAACCTAATAAAAATATTTAATCATAACAATATTAATGTATTCTTTTTACTAATTGCTAAAAAAAACCCTCTGCGGGAGGCAGTGAAGGATAGGCGTGCTTGGCGTGCTCTGGTCCATGGGGTCACGAAGAGTCGGACACGACTGAACGACTGAACAACAACAAAAAAAACCTCAGTACATAATTATGTTCATTTGGTGACTTGCACAACAAAATGCCTACTATTTTTGTGGATCACAGACCTAGAAAAGGGGAGAGCTGGGTTTAGGATTGGAAAAAACGAGTAACTGTAGGAAACCATTTATTCTCTGAAATTTTGATGTTCATGTAAAATAAATAAATTCCTGGTTGTGCACTGGGAACTTAGAGCTGTCAGTTTCAGGCTAAGCATTGGTGAATCTCTCAATTTTGGTTTCTCACCCCACCCCAGCCTTAGAAGTTCAGTCCTCAGTGTTTCCACATCATAGAATCACTTTGCAATCATTTTTTAAAGTCCTCATGAAAATTCATCCGTCTTTTAGTGCAAAACTCTCCCAATATACACTTTTTTTAAAGCAATGTTGCCTAACTTATACATTTCCCCAAAGTGATTTTCGCTTCCCTTTTTTTTTTTTGTATGTTGTTTTCACGGGCACGCGCATAACAGTGCACACTTTATCATTATTATCTTTATTCCCCCAATATATATATATATTTTTGGTACGCATTACTTGGCTGGAGACCCGCATTGCAAAATTCAGAGAAGTACAGGGGTTGACTATGTTTTGGTTTCACATGTTCCTTTGTTGTCGTTTAGTCGTGTCCAACTCTTCGTGACCCCATGGACCAGAGCACACCAGGCACTCCTGTCTTCCACTGCCTCCCGCAGTTTGGCCAAACTCATGCCAGTCGCTTCGAGAACACTGTCCAACCATCTCATCCTCTGTCGTCCCCTTCTCCTTGTGCCCTCCATCTTTCCCAACATCAGGGTCTTTTCTAGGGAGTCTTCTCTTCTCATGAGGTGGCCAAAGTACTGGAGCCTCAACTTCAGGATCTGTCCTTCCAGTGAGCACTCAGGCCTGATTTCCTTCAGAATGGATAGTGTTGTAGTGTGGGGTTAGTGATTTCGGTAGGTGATTTCAGCCCTCTGACATAGTAGGCAGGAGGCAGTTTCTTCCTGCAACCATTCTTTATTCTGACAACAAGACTGACTAACTGAGGAGAGGGAAGCTACATTTATAGGGACAGGGAACTTGCTCGAAAGGGTCTTCTCTTCTCAAGAGGTGGCTCAAAGCCTTGGAGCCTCAGCTTCAGGATCTGTCCTTCCAGTGAGCACTCAGGGCTGATTTAGAACAGTGGTTTGCAGAAGGTCACAGTTCAGAGGCTGCAGAGGGGTGAAGCTGGGAAATATTGGGAGAGGAGCAAGAGGAAGAAGATGAAGAATCCCCAGGGGAGATACAACCGAGAGACTCAGTGTTTCTGGAAAGCATTCCTCACACACACACCCCAGGACCCGGCGTGCATTGAGAGTAGTAGAACAGAAAGCTCAGATCAGCCGACGCAGGGATGGCGTAGAATAAGAGGGACGGAGGGGTTGGGACAACGCCATTACCTGAGAGGTGCCACCATCCGTCTCTCTCTTTGTGAATATTGAATAAAATACCATGGTAAGAATGTCTTGTTTTCCCATTTCTGGCTGCCAGCCGTGAAGGAGGGGGGAATCAGATTCCCTGAAGCCTGACAGTGGCGTAGTGGTTTAAATTGTAGGACTCAGACCTGGGAGAAAGCAGAGTTCAACTTCCCGCTTGGTCAGGAATTTCACTTGTGTGGCCTTGGTCCCAAGTCACTGCCTCTCAAGCTGTTGTTTAGGATTAAATTTGGAGGTGAGGAGGTCTGTGCACGTTGCCTTGAGTTCTTTGGAGAAACAGATGGGATATGAGTGCAATAAATTAGTAATAATAATAATAATAAGTAAATGCAATAATCTATTTCTCCCCAAACCTCAACTTTAGGCAGCTGCTCTTACCACACCTTCTGTTGGATAGAGAGAGAGAAAGAGAGAGAGAGAAGAAAACAACTAAGAGCCCTGGCTGGTTTCGGCCTCCATCTCCTTCGGCAAAAAAAGTCCTTTGAATTTTTTTAGTTAACTCCAGTTTCAGTCATTAAAAACTGAAATCACATCAGGGCAGCCGAGGATCCCAATTTAAAAATATACATATATATATATATATCTGTATTTTTCTTCTTTTACAGTTAGAGTTGGAAACAAAACCATCTCCCGTCTTCTGCCATCACCCGTTTTGTTTTGTTTATTTATTTTCGAGGCAAAAGGGATGAAAAGGAAGGGGAAAGAAAAGGGAAAGGGGGGGAGGGGGGGTCGTGCGGGGCCAAAAATGGGTACAGTTAATAATTGATATCCCCATTTCCGTTCCGTCTGATCAAAGGCAGTGATTGCATGACAAACGAGCAAATTACTGTAAAATACTATACGCCTATTAATAATATAGCGGCTTCTCCAGATATAGCCGGCTGCTGTAATAGGGAGATGAGATTTCGCTACAAGATAGATGCCAGGGCATGGAATTCATTTCGAGAGGAGGAGGGCAGGAATCTCAGGCGCCGAGCGAGCGAGGGATCCACAGAGGCTGAAGGGGAAGGGAGGGACAGAAGCTCCCCCAGCCTCTGGTTTAATCCTAGAATTTTGAGTTGGAAGGGAACCCCACAGGGTCATCTAGCTGAACCCCCTGCAATACAGGAATCGCAGGTAGTTGCAATGATAATCTCAGAAAGATTCACACAACAGCAGCTGCAGTGTAAGTAGGAGGGCAGAGGGAGGATTGGTCCTTAAGTGTCAGGGCTGAAGTCACGACGCAGGTCGGCGACAAAGGGAGCAATTTTCCAATGCCAGCGCAGTGAACTCTTATTCAAGGGAACCAAATGCAACTCAAGTCCAGAGGTTATAGCAGCCCTTCCCACTAGGTCTCGCCCCTACTGGGAGCAGTTGACACGATGGAAGGTCATTGCCTCCCACTCTTGCTAAGGCTCTTCCCATCCTGGATGGTTCCTGAGCAGTTTCAAACTGCATCTGTGTACCTTTTGCCCTTCTCATTATGCTACGCGTTCTTGGGGGCCAGGAGGGAGAGGAGCTCATCGCAGCAGCAGGAGGAGACCCCCTGGATTCTTGAACATAGGTTTAGCCAGAAGGGGCAGCTGCCCCCCCCAAATCAAGTAAATAAATTTTGTTGTTGTTTAGTCGTTCAGTCGTGTCCGACTCTTCGTGGACCCCATGGACCAGAGCACGCCAGGCACGCCTATCCTCCACTGCCTCCCGCAGTTTGGCCAAACTCATGCCAGTCGCTTCGAGAACACTGTCCAACCATCTCATCCTCTGTCGTCCCCTTCTCCTTGTGCCCTCCATCTTTCCCAACATCAGGGTCTTTTCCAGGGAGTCTTCTCTTCTCATGAGGTGGCCAAAGTACTGGAGCCTCAACTTCAGGATCTGTCCTTCCAGTGAGCACTCAGGGCTGATTTCTTTAAGGATGGATAAGTTTGATCTTTTTGCAGTCCATGGGACTCTCAAGAGTCTCCTCCAGCACCATAATTCAAAAGCATCAATTCTTCGGCGATCAGTCTTCTTTATGGTCCAGCTCTCACTTCCATACATTACTACTGGGAAAACCATAGCTTTAACTATACGGACCTTTGTCGGCAAGGTGATGTCTCTGCTTTTTAAGATGCTGTCTAGGTTTGTCATTGCTTTCCTCCCAAGAAGCAGGCGTCTTTTAATTTCGTGACTGCTGTCACCATCTGCAGTGATCATGGAGCCCAAGAAAGTAAAATCTCTCACTGCCTCCATTTCTTCCCCTTCTATTTGCCAGGAGGTGATGGGACCAGTGGCCATGATCTTAGTTTTTTTGATGTTGAGCTTCAGACCATATTTTGCGCTCTCCTCTTTCACCCTCATTAAAAGGTTCTTTAATTCCTCCTCACTTTCTGCCATCAAGGTTGTGTCATCAGCATATCTGAGGTTGTTGATATTTCTTCCGGCAATCTTAAGTAAATAAATAGAAACACTTAACTAACTGATCAATTGCTTCACAGACAACTTGGTCTGCCCCCCTAAAATAAACCCTGGTTCTTGACCCGTCTCCTCTGCTTCAGTCTCGGAGTCTGAACTGCTGCCTGTTACAGGGTCTTCATGCTCACTAAACCCTGCTGCCCCTTCAGCACCCAGTATCTCAGGGGTCCTCAAACTTTTTCAGTAGGGGGCCCGGTCCACTGTCCCTCAGACCTTGCGGGGGGTCGAACTATATTTTGAAGGGGGGAAATGAACGAGGGACGGTGAGCGGCGCGCGAAAGGGCTCTGGAGAGGGGCTGGCACCAATGAAGCCCAGCCCCCTTCCTCCTCTAGGCAGGGCGAGGAGAAGCCGGGAGGAGGGAGGGAGGTGGTGCCGCGGCCGTGTGAGGGAGAGGGTAAGAACGCGCATGCTGGTAATCCATTCACTGGCGATCCACACAGCGATTCCCGGACTGTCCACGGGCCAGATTTAGAAGGCAATTGGGCCTGAACCTTGAGAGCCAATCACTGCCCCTCAGCCTAACCTTCCTCACAGGGTTGTGGTGGGGATTAAATGAGGAGAGGGGGAACCATTCACGCCACCTTGAGCAAAAAGGTGGGATAGAAACACAACCCATCAATTCGCTCCTCTTCGAATCAGCCCGTTTTAAAAAAAGTAAAAATCATGAGGACTGGAATCTTACTCTAGCTATAAGGGAAGGACTCCAGCTTATCCCTGGCTGCTGAGAACTGCTGTAAACAGGCCTTGTTGGGTGGGGGTTGGGGGCATGGAAGGACTGCCCCACGGGGACAATGCTGCAGGTGGGATAAAGCCATCCTTCATCAGAACGGAGCCCACGGGGGCTGAACTCGCCCTGCTCTCTTCCGAGGGGCGCTTGTAATTTACAAGCCGTCACTCTGCAAGTCCCCCTATCCATCACACTGACAGGTATTTCATTTTCTGCGCTAGAACACATCCGCGGACTTAACACAGCTTACTACCAGCATTGGGTACAGAGGGCAAGTCCTCCGAACAGTGGCCATGTCAGCTCGGTTTTTCCGCACACCTAGCGTGGGGAATCTTTGGCCTTCCAGGTGTTGCTTAGCTAAAACTCCCAGCACACGTGGCTAACGTCCAGGGATGATGGGAGTTCTAGCACAGCAGTGTCTGTACCAGAAGGTTTAGCCTGGAGAAGAGAAGGTTAAGGGGTGATATGATAGCCATGTTCAAATATATCAAAGGATGTCATATAGAGGAGGGAGAAAGGTTGTTTTCTGCTGCTCCAGAGAAGCGGACACGGGGCAATGGATTCAAACTACAAGAAAGAAGATTCCACCTAAACATTAGGAAGAACTTCCTGACAGTAAGAGCTGTTGGACAGTGGGATTTGCTGCCAAGGAGTGTGGTGGAGTCTCCTTCTTTGGAGGTCTTTAAGCGGAGGCTTGACAGCCACCTGTCAGGAATGCTTTGATGGTGTTTCCTGCTTGGCAGGGGGTCTCTTCCAACTCGATGATTCTATGGAGGGCCTGTGGCTCCCACCCTATTACTACCCAGTGGTAGGACTGGCCAAACAGAGATATGCCTGCAAGCATTTCTATACATCAGGGATGTGGGTGGCGCTGTGGTCTAAACCACTGAGTCTCTTGGGCTTGCTGGTCGGAAGGTCGGCGGTTCGAATCCCCGCGACGGGGTGAGCTCCCGTTGCTCTGCCCCAGCTCCTGCCAACCTAGCAGTTCGAAAGCACACTAGTGCAAGTAGATAAATAGGTACTGCTGTGGTGGGAAGGTAAACGGCATTCCCATGCGCTCTGGTTTCCATCATGATGTTCCGTTGCGCCAGAAGCGGTTTAGTCGTGCTGGCCACATG
Source organism: Lacerta viridis (assembly GCA_900245905.1). Lineage (NCBI taxonomy): Eukaryota > Metazoa > Chordata > Lepidosauria > Squamata > Lacertidae > Lacerta > Lacerta viridis. The sequence continues at coordinate 16,891 of OFHU01003719.1, read as the reverse complement.
ATGCAGAAAAGCTGTCTGTGGACAAACGCCGGCTCCTTCGGCCTGAAAGCAAGATGAGCGCTGCAACTTAATTGTTGCCTTTGACTGGACTTAACTGTCCAGGGGTCCTTTTTTGACCTTATATGAGGGGAACGTCGACCCTCCAAACATTGTTGGATTGCAGCTCCCGTCTCCGCCAGCAGGTATGATGGCAGTTGCAGTTCAAGCCACATCTGGAGGGTAAACCAAGCAAAAACCTGGTTGTGTAGCTTCAGTCTGGGACCTGTTGTCCTGTCCACCTTGTTTCTCTGAAATGAGGACTAGAACCTTGCTTCCTTGAAGCAAAAATCATTTTGTTTGGTTTCTTAAAAGACGACACTAACCAACGACTTAAAAGAAATGGATGGACTGCTGATGACAATGTTGATTCTAGAAACTGGAGGGGGGGGACAACGAAGACTGCGTTGCGACACACACTTTCCTGGAACACAGTGAGTTTTACTTCTGAGTAAATATGCTCAGAGACATCACCTTGCCGACAAAGGTCCGTATAGTTAAAGCTATGGTTTTCCCCAGTAGTAATGTATGGAAGTGAGAGCTGGACCATAAAGAAGACTGATCGCCGAAGAATTGATGCTTTTGAATTATGGTGCTGGAGGAGACTCTTGAGAGTCCCATGGACTGCAAAAACTTATCCATCCTTAAAGAAATCAGCCCTGAGTGCTCACTGGAAGGACAGATCCTGAAGCTGAGGCTCCAATACTTTGGCCACCTCATGAGAAGAGAAGACTCCCTGGAAAAGACCCTGATGTTGGGAAAGATGGAGGGCACAAGGAGAAGGGGACGACAGAGGACGAGATGGTTGGACAGTGTTCTCGAAGCGACTGGCATGAGTTTGGCCAAACTGCGGGAGGCAGTGGAGGATAGGGGTGCCTGGCGTGCTCTGGTCCATGGGGTCACGAAGAGTCGGACACGACTGAACGACTGAACAACAACAAAATATGCTCCATGCCTAATACAGCCTGCATGAGAGCCATTGTGGCACAGGGGTTAGACTAGGATCTGGGACAGACCAGGGTTCAAATCCCGGCCTGGCCAAGAAACTCACTGGGTGAGCCTAAGCTACTTCACAGGGCTATATAAAATTGTACACAATTCTACAGAAATGCAGACAAAATGGGGGCAGGAGGAGAACCATGCATGCCACTTTGAGCTCCTTGGAAGAAAAGGTGTACTTATCAATGTAAGAAATAATAATAATGAATGAATGAATGAACGACTCTGAAACTGAGCCACATGAACCCAGCCCTGGACCTGCTCCACCCCACCCCACCCCCCGTCGAAATGGCGGGAGAAATTCAGCCCCGTTCCCTTGGCACTAGGAAATCAAGAAGAAAACAGAAGTGCAGAGTTGGAGGGGACCACAAAGCTCATTTAGTCCAACCCCCTGCAATGCAGGAATCTTTTTCCCAACACGGGGCTCGAATCCATGACCCTGGGATTCAGAGTCTCATGCTGTACTGAGTGACATGAACTGCCTTCTTGGACAGAAGCAAGCGACAAAGGAGTTCTGTTTCCAGAGGCTGGTTCTGGTGTTTGGTTGCTTGTCTGATGGAACAGAACAAACCAAAGATCTCATTGAAGGAAAAACCTGCCGGTGTTCCACTCCCCCACCCCCGCCACTGCTGGGCTATACAGATTTTTCTTTTTTAGCTATTCCAATCACTGCACATCGAGCAAACTTTGCCCCCACAGCCGCTTCTCAAGGCCGTAGCAATGGCAACCCTGTCTCTGTGCCAGAAAAGGAGAGGATTTTAAAACATGCACACACAGAAACACACACACACAGAAAGAGAGAGAGAGGGGGAGAGACTCTGCCACTGGAGGTTCAGGGAGGAGTGGCAAAACCACTTACAGGTAGGTAGGTAGCCGTGTTGGTCTGCCATAGTCATAACAAAATAAAAAAAATCCTTCCAGTCGCACCTTAAAGACCAACTAAGTTTGTTCTTGGTGTGAGCTTTCGTCTGAAGAAGTGTGCATGCACACGAAAGCTCATACCAAGGACAAACTTGGCAAAACCACTGTTTTATCATTCCACAGAACGGTAGGGGTCCCTCAGAACTCGGGTCCTGTAGTCCAACCCCCTGCGATGCTTTTATTCAGCAGGAACTTGTCAATGGAAAATAATATCGCGACGATAAAGCCATACGAAGGAATAAAAGACAAGGTAACAGGCTGGTTAGAGTACCACCAACTGAATAGTATATTTATAAAAGATAGGAAAATGCAAGGTTTTAACCAAGAGAAGTCATGGCTAGAGAAGGAGGTTGCCCAAAATAATACTAAAACGTTATCTAAGGTTTATGACTTTCTGCTTGAATGGAACTTGAAAGAAGGAACTCAGGGGAACTCTGTCCCAGCACCTCTCAGGCGAGTGCCATTGCCATTCTAAGAGAACGAGGGAATGAGATTCTAGAAAAAGAGCACCGAATGCAGGAATATGCAGCTGTCCCTTGTGGGGATCGAAATTGCGACCTGGGCGTTATGCGCACCACGCTCTAATCAGCTGAGCCACCCAGCAGGGTGCTTTAGTTGAGGACCCAAATTGCAGGTTAATTCTTCGTCCAGGGCAGCTGTCTACCAGCTCCATCTGGTACACAGGCTGAGACCCTACCTGTCCGCGGACTATCTAGTTATCTCCCGCTTGGACTACTGCAATACGCTCTACGTGGGGCTACCTTTGAAGGTGACCCGGAAACCTACAACTAATCCAGAATGCGGCAGCTAGACTGGTGACTGGGAGCGGCCGCCGAGACCACATAACACCGGTCTTGAAAGACCTACATTGGCTCCCAGTACGTTTCCGAGCACAATTCAAAGTGTTGGTGCTGACCTTTAAAGCCCTAAACGGCCTTGGTCCAGTATACCTGAAGGAGCGTCTCCACCCCCATCATTCTGCCCAGACACTGAGGTCCAGTGCTGCGAGAAGCCAAGTTACAGGGAACCAGGCAGAGGGCCTTCTCGGTAGTGGCACCCGCCCTGTGGAACGCCCTCCCACCAGATGTCAAAGAGAAAAACAACTACCAGACTTTTAGAAGACATCTGAAGGCAGCCCTGTTTAGGGAAGCTTTTAATGTTTAATAGATTATTGTATTTTAACATTCTGTTGGAAGCCGCCCAGAGTGGCTGGGGAAACCCAGCCAAGATGGGCGGGGTATAAATAAATAATAATAATAATAATAATTTATTTATTTATTTAGACTAGTTGGGATAGCTCGGTTGGTAAAAGCATAAGGCTCTTAATCTCAGGGTCGTGGGTTCGATCCTCACGGGGGGTGAATGATTCCTGCATCGCAGGGAGTTGCACAACATGACCCTCTGGGTCCCTCCCAACGCAACAATGCTATGATTCCGTGAAAACACAGTCATCTTTCAAAATTCTGCCTTCTCCAAATTTTGTAATGCCATTCTCCAGTCCCGTGGCGCGTGCCAAAATTCACATTCCGGGGCGAAGTGCACAAAAGAATCTGCGTGTATTAGGGGAAAGAGCATTCAAAAATCCATTACGAAGGTTGCTTTGCAAAATAAAAAATAAAATAAAAAATATGTGTATCTTACGCAATGTTCCCTACCAAGACGTGTATATTCCGAGAAAGCTACGCTGAAAGGGTGCTGGGTTTTCATGAGGACTTAAAAAACAAAAAACAAACAAATCGCAAAACAATGTGGATATGTTGAGAAATGAACTTAAGAGTGGGGGGAAAACAGAAGTTGAGAAAAGCTGGCAGGCTCTGGGGACATTTTTAACAAGGAACAAAAGTTGTTTGGTAAGTTGTACTGGCTGTTAAACCACACTGGGAATTGTAGCTCTGGAGGCGGGGGGTGGGTGGGCGCGGAATCGGTGTCTCCAACAACTCTCATCACTTTTAGCAAACTACAGTTCCCAGGATTCGTCGAGGGAAGCCATGACTTTTTAAAGAGATATGATGATGCTTTAAGAAGAAGAAGAAGAAGAATTTGGATTTGATATCCCGCTTTATCACTACCCGAAGGAGTCTCAAAGCGGCTCACATTCTCCTTTCCCTTCCTCCCCACAACAAACACTCTGTGAGGTGAGTGGGGCTGAGAGACTTCAGAGAAGTGTGACTAGCCCAAGGTCACCCAGCAGCTGCATGTGGAGGAGCGGAGACGCGAACCCGGTTCACCAGATTACAAGTCCACCGCTCTTAACCACTACACCACACTGGCTCTTTAAAAGCCTAGTGCAGGTGGGGGCCTGCAAGATGCTCTTTTTAAGGCCCCCAGTTAGTTCATCAATGCCTAAAAAAAATAATAAAGCTTTTGAAAAACAATTGCACAAACAAAATAACTTTTCTTATGCTTGTGGCCGTGAGCACATTAAAAGACCTCTTTTTAAAAATAATGTTTTTCTAAAAAACAACAACACCCTTCCTTTGTGATAATTTGCATTCAAATACTCATTAAAACCTTACACACACACACACCCCTTGCTGTCTGCTAATGTGATTGTTAAAAAGACCCTCACTGTATGCTAATGCATCATGCTAATGTGTATTTAAAAGAGGCTTCCTGGGTGCTAATGCTAATCAGCATGAAAAGACTTTTTAAAAAGCTCCTTGCCGCTTACTAATTTCCATGGTACTGTACTTAAAAAAAAAACAAAAAACTACAACCACAAAAAACTTGTTGTGTGCTAATGCACCTAAACACCTGGACGTTTAATGCAGTTTTGGATATCCCCCTCCAAAAACGTGTTCGTGCCTTTCAATTGCCCTCAAGGGGGGAAGAGAGCCGTCCAGGGCATACCTTTAAACAGTGGCGTCCAAGCTTTTTTCAAAGAGGGCCAGATTTGATGAAGTGAAGGGCCATGAGGGCCGACCAAAGCGCCAAGCAAAGCTGTTGAGCTTTTTTAAGGATTCAATTACAGGTGGGTAGCCGTGTTGGTCTGCCATAGTCAAAACAAAATAAAATAAAAAATTCCTTCCAGTAGCACCTTAGAGACCAACTAAGTTTGTTCTTGGTATGAGCTTTCGTGTGCATGGTATCTGAAGAAGTGTGCATGCACACGAAAGCTCATACCAAGAACAAACTTAGTTGGTCTCTAAGGTGCTACTGGAAGGAATTTTTTGTTTTAGGATTCAAGTCGTTGAGGGTTTTTTTTAAAAGGATTTTACCCCAGGAAATAAACTGCCACAGGGGCTGGATTAAACTGAGTGGTGGGCTGGATTAGGCCCCCGAAGCAGACTTTGGACATGCCTGCTTTAAGTGGTACAAACATGTTCAATGTATGCCGGATCCAGCTCAGGCTAATGCATTTTGCCTCCCGCCTCTAGACGTATGTGGGATCATAGAATGGCAGAGTTGGAAGGGGCTCCCCGGGGGGTCATCTAGTCCAACCCCCTAGATATCGGACTCACAGATAAACCATCCAACCTCTGCTTAAAAAAAGGAGAACTTGCCACCTTCTGACAGAGCCTGTTCCACTGTTGAAGGGCTCTTGGTACCAGCAAGTTCTTCCTAATGTTTCCTAAAGCGTCGTTTGGCAGAGGAGTTATTTATTTATTACTTAATTATTTCACTGCGTTTATATCCCACCTTTTCTTCTCTCCAAGGAGATCAAGTGTTGGGGAGTAAATGAGTGGAGCACCCTTAGCCAACCTGGCGCCCTACAGATTTTTGAGATTCCTGTATTGCAGGAGCTTGGAGTAGGTCACTGGAGCAATGGAAGGCAGAAGAGTTGGAGTCAGTTCCAATGAGAGGCGGAGCCACAGCAAATGAGAGGTGGAGTCAGTTCCAACTCTATGATTCTATGACTCCCCATCAACAGCAACCAGCTCAGCTACGTATCTTGCATTTCTGTAGCAGCTTCAGCCACAACAAATAAATAACATTGTCTTATCCTCCAATGATGGCAATTTCACAGAGGAGAAGGAGATCTATTGCAACTAGGCTGCTGTACTTTTCCACCAGAAAACCAAAGAGGGATTTCAAAACAATCAAATGATGCATTTTATAACCCAAAGTCCCTTGTGGGGTTATGGATTGACACCTGCTCTTTCAGCTACACAACAGTGAGAGGCCATTGATTCAAAATTGTGCTTGTTCTTTCAACGTCTTCCCTGCTTCGTTTTATTTTTTTTTTAAGTTCTTGTAATTCAGGGACAGGGATTCAAATGCCACCTAAAGGGGTGGATCAATGAGCCCCATATCCCTGATGGTGGCAGCGCTGAAAACCTTTCCTACGTTAAAATAAAAGCAGAAGGGATATGAAGTTTGAGGTTGCCCCAACCCAGCAAACCCACACAGTGAGTGTCAAGGAGCTTGGGCAAATTAGACATTTGTCCGTCGGTGAATCATACCATACGTTCTCATTGACTGTGTCTGCCTAGGTCTTTTTGGGTTTCAGGTGTGTCAAGTTTTCTAATCTGGATCCCAATCTCTGCGATTTAGGGTTAGAGAAAGATCCTCTGAGTTGTTCCAGAGCGACACGTGTAAATTACTCCTTCCCACTTGTAGTACTGCAACGCGCTCTGTCACCTTTGAAGGTGACCCGGAAACTACAACTAATCCAGAATGTGGCAGCTAGACTGGTGACTGGGAGCGGCTGCCGAGACCACATAACACCGGTCCTGAAAGACCTACATTGGCTCCCAGGACGTTTCTGAGCACAATTCAAAGTGTCGGTGCTGAACTTGAAAGCCCTAAATGGCCTTGGCCCAGTATCCCTGAAGGAGCGTCTCCAGCCCCATCGTCCAGCCCGGACACCGAGGTCCAGCTCTGAGCGCCTTCTGGCGGTTCCCTCACTGCAAGAAGTGAGGTTGCAGGGAACCAAGCAGAGGGCCTTCTCGGTAGTGGCGCCCGCCCCACCAGAAGTCAAGGAAATAAACAACTATCTGACTTTTAGAAGACATCTGAAGGCAGCCCAGTTTAGGGAAGTTTTTAATGTTTGATGTTTTATCGTGTTTTTAATATTCTGTTGGGAGCAGCCCAGAGTGGCTGGGGGAACCAAGCTGCATGGGCGGGGTTTAAATAATAAATTATTCTTATTTTATTTTATTCCCCCCCCCCCTGTAATTGTGGAGAACTGAAGTTCTCCTGTCTTGGGAAATTTTTACAAATTTTTTATGTGCTGTAAGCTGCCCAGAGTAACTGGGGAAACCCAGCCAGGTGGGTGGGTTATAAATAATAAAATTATTATTATTATTATTATTATTATTATTATTATTATTATTATTGAATTTAGAGAATGAGAAAACTGAAACTGAATGATCCACCCTTCCCTGTTTCCCAGTTCGGCCATTGTGGGAAACGACACACTGTTTTTAGGCAGCTATTTCGTCTGATCCTGCAGGGTTCCCCTGACGCTAAGCTTAAATGTGGCAAGGGCACGGGACTCTGAACATGCCCAGAGGCCCTGTTGTGGATCCATATTTTCTAAGTCTGGCTTGGGTTAGCTCCAGCTGGTGCAGAAAGCCATGGCCAGTTTGCTGATGGCTGCTTCTGGTTGAGAACAGGTGACATCCTAGTTCAGGGGTCAGCAAACTTTTTCAGCAGGGGGCCGGTCCACTGTCCCTCAGGCCTTGTGGGGGGCCGGGCTATATGTTGCCATGATTATGACCCGCATTTTTGGCAAAAAAAAAACTTCTTGGGACCAACCCCAACATTGCCCAAATGTGTTTTTTGGGGGTGGGGGCATTGTTCCCCCCTACACCGACGCTGCTTCTTTTGCTTTGACAGTTATTATTTCTCTCGTAAGGCGGGGTGGGGGGCTGAGGTAACCGCGCCATTCCTGTCAGCATTGGAGAGCGTGTGCGCATGCATAGGTGAAGGGAAAAGCCTCTGGCCACGCTAAGTCAGGCCAGCATCGCTCAAGCAAAATCATCCTTTTCCCCGCGTGAGGGCAGCTCCATGGTGGAAATCCGAACTGTGGCTCCTTTTTCCTCTTCCCCAACCGCCACCCCGGAAGAAAAGATTGCTGCGCGCACGACGGATGGAAAAGGGGCTTCTCTGGAGCAGCTGCCCACCTCACTTTTGACCCCCAAGCCTGGCTGAGTCGCGAAAACCATCGTACGTGCGCGCTATGCCGGCTGCCTGGATTCCCGGATCGTCCACGGGCCAGATCTAGAAGGCAATTGGGCCTGATTTGGCCTGCGGGCCTTAGTTTGCCAACCCACGTCCTAGTTAAATCATGTGCACTGCCTCCCCATCTGCTAACCAGCCGGGTTCAACGTCCTATCAAAAATTTTGCAAACAGCTGAAGTCCTGGGTACCCCACGGGCCTGAACCCTTAAATCCCAGCTTCATCTCTCAGACGAGGAGTGTCACCGGTCATCCCCCTTAAGTTGGCCTGCCAGGCAGATGCTTTACCAGGTCTTTCACGTCCTGTGGAACGCTCTGCCACTGGAGATCCAATACGCACCGTTTCAAAATGCAGAAAACATTTCTATTTTTTTTTTATAAGAATTTATTGGTTTTTTTTAAAGGAAAAATACCAAAATACAAAAAAATACAAAATACAAAACACTAATACAATACACAACACAACTAAAACACAACTAAAAAAACAAAAAACAAAACCTATTTAACTAACCTAATCTTGTTTATGACCTTGTTTTTCGGGACTTCCTCACGTCCTCTCTTCTGCGTTCATTTCAATTATACTATAGTAACTTTATAACCCCTTTGAATAATTCTTTCTCAACTAAACTTAATCCTTATCTATCATCTTATATCTATAATCTTATTCCTAACAAAAATACACACCACAATTCTACCTTCTTATATCCTATTTTAATCTAACAATTTATTGCTATCGCCTATAATATCCTCTGATTTCAATTTCAGATATCTAACTTCTCACGTCGTTTCAGATATTCTTTAAATTTCTTCCAATCTTCTTGCACCTTCTCCTCCCTCTGGTCTCGGAGTTTCGCAGAAAACATTTCTAAGTCACTAGGCAATTAAGAATTTGTGAATCTAAAGTTTTGTTAAGTTAAGCCTGTTACGTATTTGTAGGTAAGAGAGTCTAAGTATATATAGGTATGTATAAGCAAGTGGATATATGGACTATCTAATTATATGTTTGGCTGGTTTTTTTTTTTTTTTTCTTTTTTTTTTCTTTTTTCTTTTTTCTTTTTTTTTTTTTCTTTCTTCTCTTTTTTCCCCCCCTTAAGATAGAAATAATATGATTCAGATATGTCTATGTGGGATGTTAAATTTTATTGAGTAATGTTGTATAGCAGCACTTGTAATACTTTGTTATTTTCCTTTTTCTTTCTTTGTTAAACAAAATGAACTAATAAAAATTATTTAAAAAAAAGAAAAAAGAAAAGAATGTGTCTTCCCACGTGGTCAAATGTGTGCCGGAAATGTAAGGGAAAAGTAGCCACTTTTTCTCATATGTGGTGGAAATGTAAGTTAGTAAAAGAATTCTGGGAAATGATATATAATGAGCTGATTAAAATATATTTAAAATAACCTTTCTTAAAAACCTGAAGCCTTCCTTTTAGGAATTCTAGGTGCTGAAACCCCAAGGGAGCAGAAAAGACTATTTATGTATGCGACCACGGCTGTGCGGATGTTATTGGCCCAGAGATGGAAAGAAGATAAATTTCCTACCAGAGAAGAATGGCAGATTAAGTTGATGGATTATGGCGAAATGGCTAAAATGACCGGAAGAATCGGAAATTGGGAAGACCAAAATTTTAATAAGGAATGGGGAAAATGTATAACCTAGTTTAAAAAAACCATTGCAAATAGTTAAAACCGTTAGTAGGATTGGAACAACACTTGCAGCTTAATGGTGAATTTTGGACACAGTGCAGATGTAAAAATTTTGGAGCATCATAAATGATGCAGGAGGAAATGTCTAAAAGAATAGGACCCACAAAGGGGAGGAGGGAAGTCTAAGATATTCCCTGGAATCTTGTTTTTTATGTTGAAAAACCAAATAAATTTCTTTAAAAAAAAACAAAAACAGAATGTGTCTTCGCTCAACAGTTAATTGATGTCTGGTTTTAACTTTTTGTTGTGGGGTTTTATGTGCTTTTGTTGCAAACTGCAACTGCTAAGGCGTTTTATGAATTCGTGGTGTGCAAGTCATATATGTTATATATTTGCGAAATGGGCTGTGGGTGGTGGTGGGAGGGCCTTTATGAACAGGTGATTATGCACCTGTGGGTTAGGATAACGGCACATCGCAGCAGGCAACTGCTCTGCTTGTTCCGAGATTATTCCTTCATCCTTTTCAAAATTTAATTTGAAGCGCAGCAACAGAGTATTACGTCATGCCATTCACAAAGCAAGCTAGGAACAGGTTCGCACACCAGTGGGGACTACGGAACGTAGGAGATAAAATCCCACCAGATGACATCAAAACGTTTCGGAGCCACCACCCTCTGGAAACACAAAGTTGATGTGCATTTCCACCCCACCCACCTGAAATAGCCAAAGTCCAGAAGCTCTTCTACCACCCAGTCAAATGCAGATTTTTCAAGGTTTTCCATCGCTGGGCTATGATTTTGGATGTCTTCGTTGGCAGCACTGTTTGTTAATGTCAATGTAAATCAGGGGTAGGCAACCTAAGGCCCGGGGGCTGGATGCGGCCCAATCACCTTCTAAAAAGAGCTATTCCACCTGGCCTTCAGTTTGAATTAGCCTGATCCTCCATTCCCTTTTCCCTTTCCTCTTCTATGAAGAAACCCTTTCTGGGACCCCACATTTAAATTCTTCCCTGTTCTCCTTGCCAGCCCTAGTAGGACCAACTTGGCCAGTTAGCCCTGGTGATCATTTAGAATCATAGAATCCTGGAGTTGGAAGAGACCCAAGGGCCATCCAGTCCAACCCCCTGCCAAGCAGGAAACACCATCAAAGCATTCCTGACAGATGGCTGTCAAGCCTCCGCTTAAAGACCTCCAAAGAAGGAGACTCCACCACACTCCTTGGCAGCAAATTCCACTGTCAACAGCTCTTACTGTCAGGAAGTTCTTCCTAATGTTTAGGTGGAATCTTCTTTCTTGTAGTTTGAATCCATTGCCCCGTGTCCGCTTCTCTGGAGCAGCAGAAAACAACCTTTCTCCCTCCTCTATATGACATCCTTTTATATATTTGAACATGGCTATCATATCACCCCTTAACCTTCTCTTCTCCAGGCTAAACATACCCAGCTCCCTAAGCCGTTCCTCATAAGGCATCGTTTCCAGGCCTTGGACCATTTTGGTTGCCCTCCTCTGGACACGTTCCAGCTTGTCAGTATCCTTCTTGAACTGTGGTGCCCAGAACTGGACACAGTATTCCAGGGTGAGGTCTGACCAGAGTGGAATACAGTGGTACTATTACTTCCCTTGATTTAGACGCTATACTCCTATTTGATGTCTACTGACTGGGGTGTCCCCCCCCATGACCCCTGAATTTTTGAATTTTATAAGGAATAATAAGGAAGAATTTATTGGCCAAATATCAATCATACTTGGAATTTTGCCTCGACTACACATTGCAATGTAAAGAAAAGCATACCTCATACAAACACTATTCCCCTCACGATACAACAGCACAGCAAAGAAACCCCATGCCACCAACCGATGATCCATTTTATGTTGCATTTTGTGCTGTTTTTAAGTCACATTTTAATCAATGTTTTATATTTGCTGTTAGCCGCCCTGAGCCCGGTTTTTAAACTGGGAAGGGCAGGGTATAAATAAAAAATGTATATTATATTATAAATCCGGCCCATGGGCGGTCTGGGAATCAGCGTGTTTTTCTATGGGTAGAATGTGGTCCTGGGTTATGGGGGCGGTCATGAGTAGAATGGGTTTATTTAAAATGCATCTCTGGGTTATTTGTGGGGCCTGCCTGGTGTTTTTACTATGGGTAGAATGTGTTTTTCCTTTTATTTAAAATGCATCTCTGGGTTATTTGTGGGGCCTGCCTGGTGTTTTTACATGAGTAGAATGTGTGCTTTTATTTAAAATGCATCTCTGGGTTATTTGTGGGGCCTGCCTGGTGTTTTTACATGAGTAGAATGTGTGCTTTTATTTAAAATGCATCTCTGGGTTATTTGTGGGGCCTGCCTGGTGTTTTTACATGAGTAGAATGTGTGCTTTTATTTAAAATGCATCTCTGGGTTATTTGTGGGGCCTGCCTGGTGTTTTTACATGAGTAGAATGTGTGCTTTTATTTAAAATGCATCTCTGGGTTATTTGTGGGGCCTGCCTGGTGTTTTTACATGAGTAGAATGTGTGCTTTTATTTAAAATGCATCTCTGGGTTATTTGTGGGGCCTGCCTGGTGTTTTTACATGAGTAGAATGTGTGCTTTTATTTAAAATGCATCTCTGGGTTATTTGTGGGGCCTGCCTGGTGTTTTTACATGAGTAGAATGTGTGCTTTTATTTAAAATGCATCTCTGGGTTATTTGTGGGGCCTGCCTGGTGTTTTTACATGAGTAGAATGTGTGCTTTTATTTAAAATGCATCTCTGGGTTATTTGTGGGGCCTGCCTGGTGTTTTTACATGAGTAGAATGTGTGCTTTTATTTAAAATGCATCTCTGGGTTATTTGTGGGGCCTGCCTGGTGTTTTTACATGAGTAGAATGTGTGCTTTTATTTAAAATGCATCTCTGGGTTATTTGTGGGGCCTGCCTGGTGTTTTTACATGAGTAGAATGTGTGCTTTTATTTAAAATGCATCTCTGGGTTATTTGTGGGGCCTGCCTGGTGTTTTTACATGAGTAGAATGTGTGCTTTTATTTAAAATGCATCTCTGGGTTATTTGTGGGGCCTGCCTGGTGTTTTTACATGAGTAGAATGTGTGCTTTTAATTAAAATGCATCTCTGGGGCATAGTTATTTGTGGGGCATAGGAATTCGTTCATTACACACACACACACACACAGGGCCGTCTCGCCATAGGGGCTGGGTGGCGTGGTGCGCCAGGGCGCCGGGCTCCCCATTGGCGCCCCCGCGAGCCTGCCGGCATACTGGGCGCCCCCTCCCCAACCCGCCCCCCACGGGTGGGTGGGCGGGCACTCGTGCGCCGGCGGCGGCGCTGCAAGCCGGCCGCCCTCTGGAGCCCCAGCTGGAGCGCTGGGAAGGGCGCGCAAAGCCCCGCGCCGCTCCAGCGCCACGCCCCTCATCCCCCACTCGCCCACCCCCCTCCCGAGGGGCGGCCAGCGCGGGAGGGAGCGGGAAGAGAGGCGGCACGGCGGGGGCGCCGAAGGATCGCTGCGCCACGGCAGCCGATCCCTCTAAGACGGCCCTGCATACACACACCCCCTCAAAAATATAGTCCGGCTCCCCACAAGGTCTGAGGGACCGTGGACCAGCCCCCTACTGAAAACGTTTGCTGACCCCTGTGATCGCCTCTTATATGGCCTTTCTCTCAGTAGGATTCAATGGCCAGCCTTGGTGGACGGAGCCCGTTCAGTGCCTGGAAGTTTCCTTGTGGAGAGGCTGCAGTTTTGCACTTCACCACACGGGGCAGCTGTTCCTCACCCTTCACCGAGGGGCTGCAGTTAATAGCATATTATAATAGAATATTTTTTATATAATATAATATTATTTATTAAATTGGTTAGTTGCCTTATCTTATCCAATGAAGGTGAACGTTGGAAGATTCAGGACAGGCGAAAGGAGTGGCTTCTTCAAGCGGAGCCTAGCTTAAACTACGGAACTCATTGCCACTGGGAGGCAGCGGTGGCTACCAAACTAGATGGATTTGACAAAGAGGAGAAGGCTTCTAACCAGGACGACCACGCTCTGTCTCCTTACTTGGAGGCCATAATGTTTCTGAATACCAATTGCCGGAAACTATAGGGTGGGGAGGGGAGGCAGCCCTGTTTAGGGAAGTTTTTTAACCGTGATATTTTAAATGTATTTTAATGTTTGGTGGACGCCACCCAGAGTGGCTGGGGAGACCCAACCAGATGGGCAGCGGGGTACAAATAAATTATTATTATTATTATTATTATTATTATTATTATTATTATTATTATTATTTTGTGCTCGAGTCCTGCTTGCTGAGGGGGCTACTGGGAAAAGAGGACCAGATACTGGAGCAGATGGGCTATCGGCCTGGCCTAGAAGGGCTCGCCTTGTGTTCCTACGCCCTCCTGAGGTGATGACGAACCTCACAAAACAAGGCCTGGTTGCAATCCTGAGGCCATTACATCCCTTTATCCCAGGTCTATTTCTTCGCACACAAAGCCGAGCCACCTGAATAAACACAGAGAACCTTTTTCAAATCCCGATTCCGAGTTGTTTTTACAACTGCACCGCAGCCCCTCGGCTGATATTTATTCAGGGGCTGTCAGAAACGGGGGGTGGGGGGAGCAGCAGCAAAGGGGATTGTTGTGGAGGGGTGGTGGTGGAGAAATCTTTTTCATCTGCAGGCTCGGCTGAGTCGCTCTTCATAATTTAGAACCTATCTCGAAAAGCTTTCCTGGATCATTGCTTTCCCGCCTCGAAATATATGGGGAAAGGAGCGCTGCTTATTCCGCACCCGTTTTGCAGGGTTGGCTCACTCCCAACAGGTAATGCCGGCGGATTCTAGGGGCTCCGTGCTGATTAGGGGACTCGTTTGCAGGGGGGGGAAACAAACCCTGCCCCCCTCCACAGGCTGTTGGGAAAATATAGTCAGAGGTGTGCAAGTAATTGTATGCTCATACACACAGATGCAGTTTCCTGGAAACGAAGCCTTGGGAGGAATGTTTCGGGGTGTTGGGTTATGTTTAGCCTGGAGAATCATAGAATCCTAGAGCTGGAAGAGACCCCAAGGGCCGTCCAGTCCAACCCCCTGCCAAGCAGGAAACACCATCAAAGCATTCCTGACAGATGGCTGTCAAGCCTCCGCTTAAAGACCTCCAAAGAAGGAGACTCCACCACACTCCTTGGCAGCAAATCCCACTGTCCAACAGCTCTTACTGTCAGGAAGTTCTTCCTAATGTTTAGGTGGAATCTTCTTTCTTGTAGTTTGAATCCATTGCCCGTGTCCGCTTCTCTGGAGCAGCAGAAAACAACCTTTCTCCCTCCTCTATATGACATCCTTTGATATATTTGAACATGGCTATCATATCACCCCTTAACCTTCTCTTCTCCAGGCTAAACATACCCAGCTCCCTAAGCCGTTCCTCATAAGGCATCGTTTCCAGGCCTTGGACCATTTTGGTTGCCCTCCTCTGGACACGTTCCAGCTTGTCAGTATCCTTCTTGAACTGGGGTGCCCGGAACTGGACACAGTATTCCGGGTGAGGTCTGACCAGAGCGGAACAGAAGATGGAGAAGCAATAGGATGAGCAGCTTCAAATATCTGAACGGCTGCCACCTTTCAGATGGAACAAGCTTGTCTTCTGCTGCTCCAGAGGGCAGGACCTGAACCAATGGATTCAGACTCCAAGAACGGAGACTCCAACTCAAGATTAGGAAGAACTCCCTAACGGTAACAGCCGTTCAATAGTGGAACTGACTCCAGCAGAAGGTGATGGACTCTCCTTCATTGGAGGGTTTTAAGCAGAGGTTGGATGGCCACCTGTCAGGGATTCTTAAGCTGTGATTCCTGCATTGCAGGGGGTTGGACGAGATGTCCCGTGGGGTACCATTCAACTCTACCATTCTATGATTCCTCAGTCAGAACCTTCTTTCCCCTGTTCCACAATTTATGAAAGCTGCTTAATAGTAATTACAGAGCAGGGAGAGACCTTGTGGGTCATCTAGTGCAGGATCAGGCCATGGATCCATTTGATCCAGATGCTTCAAGTAAGCTCACAGGAAGGAGGTCCCCCGTGAAAATACTTAGGCTAGAATAAATCACAGACACTTGGTTTTGCAAATAAGCGAAGACTTCACCCACAGAATTGCAGAGGTTACAGCAAACAAGTTTCCACCCACTTGGCCATACAACGGGTAAGAAAAAGGGTTCCAAATGACTTTGGAAAGAAAAGAAATTGGTTTCCTTATAAAAAGGATCGTGCAAAATTTGGGTTAGCAGCGTTGTCGTCTGCAAACCTGACTCATCTCGGCCTGTTGGCCTCCCTCATTCCACACTCCAACTTCAGCTTCTCTCCCTGGGCTCTGAGCCTTCTTCCCTTGGGATCCTCTCACCGTTCCTCTGTGTCCAGCCAGTTGATGACAGTGGGCAGAAGAGACAGGTTGTGGGGAGGATGGTTTCGGGGAAGGAGCCAGTGATTTGTGTCACCTATGCAGTGGTGGAAGAAGAGCAAAGGGGGAAGGAGGGGACAAGAGAACAGCTGCAGGAGCCTTTGAAGTCTGGAGAGACTGCGGCACCCAGAGGGAGGTCTTGTTTTCAGAATCCCCTGGGAACCCCCCTCTGTTGCCTCCCCACTCAAGGAGGGTCTTAAAGTAAAGGGAACAGGTAGAACCACTTCAGCCAAGGGGGTTTATGAAGCAGTGGGGGTGTGTGTGTGGGACCTGGGCTGTTGCTTAAGGTTACCAGACATCCCCGTTTCCCAGGGATAGTCCCCGGATTTAGAAATCGGTCCCCTGTCGAAATCCATCTGTTTAGTAGGAAGTTAAAAAGTGTCCTCGGGTTCATTGAAAAAGAAAATCTGGTAACCTTACTGTTGCTCCAACTTCCCAAGATGGGACAAGCTGTAGGTTTCCCGGGGAGTGTTGCTGTACATCACTTGCACGCGAGGAGCCAATGTAACCGAGTGCTGTGCCAACCAATAATTGCCAATCCAGTCGCTTGCCCTCGCTGGTCTGGGTGTGTTTGGGACGGGCGATCCTAAGTGGAATCCCAATGGGAAATGGGGATGTGGTTATGGAGAGTCGCCATCGCACACAATTCGCGGCGAAAAAATGCCGTTTCTGCAGCAAACGTTCCTTATCCGCTAAGCTTTCCGCTTGCCGCAACAGCAGCCACAGTGTCAAAGAATGGTGAGC